>JAOVYX010012461.1:0-32669 GCA_035668315.1 Drosera spatulata
CCAACTTTAGAGGAAAATTTAATAGATTGACAACTTAATTCACACAATTTGAAAAAGCTGTTCTCTGCGGAATCGATTCGTGCTCATCACTCGTATATTATCATAAAATTTGTGTAGTATGAAGTAGTGGAGATAATTTAATTTGTATGGGTTCTATCAAATTTTGATGTTGTTGTCGTGGAACCGGCGTGAAATAATTTACCTTCTATTGATTTTCTCTTTTTGTTTTATTGTCATTCTACAGGAATTAATTTTCTGGCATGCAACTGAGAAGTGGACGAAAGACAGGAGAAAAGGTTCAACACATTGTTCGTGAGCTCAAGGAATGAAGTTCACCGATTGTATGAGGTGAAGCATCATCTAAAAAGTCTCCTAATCGACGTATTGGTGAGATCCTTCCAATTTTTGATATGGCTGAACCTTTGAATGCTCAAACTATGCAAAATGCACAAAACGTACAAAATGCACAAAATCTTTCTAATCCACCAGTTGATAATGGCTGAATATGATGATAAAAATGAACCTCCGTTATGTATAGTATTCTCGGACGTGCAGGGAAATTTTCAAACTTAATTCAGAATTTCATCAGAAGTAACCATCTTTTCATGGCCTTCCGGGTGAAGATCCGCATAGGTACTTGAATGAGTTTAGGGTAGCGCGTGCTAATATGAGACCGGACGGAGTAAATGACGAAGTAATTAAGCTTAGAGCTTTTCCATTTAGCGTCCAAGATGCTGCAAAAAATTGGTTCAATAATTTGCCCAGAACCATAAATACTTGGGTGTAAATGCAATCCCTCTTCTTAGGTAAATATTTTTCCCACTTAAAAAATCATCACAATCCACAAACAAATCTGCTAGATCAGACAAAAAAAGGGGGAATTGCTACATGAGTATTGGGAAAGATTTAAACGTCTTGTCTTAAGTTGTCCAAATCATCAATTTTTTGAGAATTTTTTGATTCACTATTCTTATCAAGGTCTTTCTGCAACAGACCGTGGTCTTGTCGGCGCAGCATGTGGTGGTGATCTTTTAGATAAACAACCACGAGTTGTGCATCAAATCCTAGAAAAAATGGCAGCTAACTCCCAACACTTCAATCGCGATGAGGATCTCTCTCGTGATGTCAATGAAATATCAAGTTCTTCGAGTTTCACTGATCAAAAGCTTGATCATCTGATAGATTTAGTCACCTTGTGTAATACTCCAAGGAAATGCTTAAATGGTTTGATTGTACTACCTATACCAATAAGATGCACCTTCCTTTTCGGTAGCCTATCACTTCAGAACTCCGCAGTTAAGCGTGCTTAACGCGGAGTAATGTTGGGATGGGTGGCCTCCTGGGAAGTTTTTCCAGGGTGTGCGCGAGTGAGGCCAAAGCGCACTGAAAGGACTAGTGCTGGTCTGTGGGGCCAGTTATCAGCCTGGCGAGCGGTTCTTGGTGACGATCCGGTAGCAAGGATTTGGCCGGGGCGTTATAGTATGGTATCAGAGCAACCCTGCGACCGCGTGCTGGACCTGTGGACAAGAGGTCCAGGTCAGCCGTCTAGTGGGGGAAGGTTCTGGGGCTGTGTATCGTGCTTGAAGTCGCAACGAGGACGCTGCGTTCTTTAAGTGGGGGTGTATGTAATACCCCAAGGAAATGCTTAAATGGTTTGATTGTACTACCTATACCAATAAGGTGCACCTTTCTTTTCGGTAGCCTATCACTTCAGAACTCCGCAGTTAAGCGTGCTTAACGTGGAGTAATGTTGGGATGGGTGACCTCCTGAGAAGTTTTCCCAGGGTGTGCACGAGTGAGGCCAAAGCGCACTGAAACTAGTGTTGGTCTGTGGGGTCAGTTGTCAGCCTGGCGAGCGGTTCTTGGTGACGATCCGGTAGCAAGGATTTGGCCGGGGCGTTACACCTTGATAGTCCAAAACAAAAATATCATTGCTCCAGTCAAAGTTTGTAGTCAACGCAATGGGAAATTTTTCTAGTCCTCCTAGGCAAGGAAATACCCAACACATGACATATAATGAAGGGTGGTGAAATCATCCAAACTTTAGGTGGAGAATTGGTAATCAAAATTTCAAACCGATTAGTTACAACAATCCTCCACCGGGGTTTGTTGACCAGAACTATTCTAATGATCATTCATTAGAGGAACTTGTGAAAGCAATGTGTAGAAGTTCAACTAGTTTTCAAAAAGAAACATGTACAAGCATTTCAAGTGTTGAAAGCCAAGTAAGTCAACTAGCTCAAGAAGTCAATAAACTCAAATCTCAAGTAACAAACCAACTTTTGTCCCAACCATTGAATCGAAGGGAGAATGCTAATTCCATAACAATTAAATATGACATGAGTACAAGAAAGAAAAAATGAAAGAGCAAGATCAAGGAGCATTTACTATACCGTGTGTTATTAGTGAAATGATTTTTCCTGAGTGTATGCTTGATCTTGGTATATCTATGAAAATCATGCCAGCTTCTTTGTTTGCTAGTCTTGATCTTGGTCCTCTTTTATCGACGAATGTAAAAGTACAACTTGCGAATGGACATGTAATTTTTCCTGAAGGTTTAGTTGACGATAAATTAACTTTTAGAGTTGATTTTTATGATTTCAAAATGGAAGAAATGCTATTGATACATCAAATTCATCATCTATCCTTTTGGGATGGCCCTTTTTACGAATGAGTAGATCTATTATTGATGTTGATAAGGGTACCCTTAGTATGAAAAGTGAAAATGAAGAATTTTGCTTTAATGTTTTCGATGATGAAAAGATCGAGTCAATAGAAACTTGTTACAAAGTGACAACTCTTGAAGAAATAGTTTTTGATGATCTTGACAACATAAAAGTAGTTTTGGATTTTCTTGAGTTTCATTTGAATGATATCCCTGTTATCCAACATAATGCTTCAATGAAGTGTGTGGAAAATGATATAATCTAAGAGGTAATTGAAGTTGTGAATGAAGAAGGAAGTTCCATGATTGATTCTAATGTCGAGGAAGTCAAAGAACAATTGTTTGTGATTGAAAAAGAAAATGTTGATTGTGATAAATTGCATGCCATTGTTAACAAAGAAATTCAAGAAAAAGAAGGTCTTTTCGAAACGAAACCATCTAATGATCAAGAAGAAGAGAAATGATAATATTTGTTATCAAGCAACCACTATGTTTAAACATTTTTCTTTTTCTTGTATTTCGAGGTACAATCTGAGAAGACAGTGGATGAAAAAAAATCTAGATTAAGAAGGAAATTATTGAGAATGCAAAAGCTCGAAAACGTTAAAGGGGAGTTCTTCAAGTTTGGATTCCCCATTCAATTCTGTCTCAATCCTTCGATATGATTTTACCTTGAATTGATATGCATGGTCGAGCTGACGACGTCAAACATAGCGCTTCTTAGGAGGCAACCCATGCGTTTTTAATTTTAACTGTTGTGTGAGAAATAAGGAGTAAAAAAACCAGAATGTTTACAAATTTGAGGTCTCATTGGATGAAAAATACTCATGAAAAGCATGAAAGATTGCAAATATTAAATTTTCAATGTGAAACAAAAAAATAAAAATAAAAAATATAGGTATCCAGAAAAGTCACACGCACATCCCGTGCGCCCGTATGAATTGAAATACTCTGAGCATGGCCCAGGCAGCCCGTGCGCGACGGCATGGGCCGTGCTCGGTGGAAAACCTGTTTATAAAAGAACGTGATCCATCCTTTTGTTTCACTTTTATTTTACTCCCAATGACGAAAGACACCGAAACAACCAGTTTGTCAACAAAATCAACTTTAAATCCATTCAAACCAAAGATCCTAATTCATCAAACGTTCGTCTATCAATGATTTCATCAAACCAAACTTAGATCTATCGAAATCATCGAAAGGAACAATTGAGTTATTTTTGATTTTGTTGTTTTCATCACATCTAACTACTCAATAAGATTTGCTTATGACGCTATGTATGCTTGCGAGAAATGATGATGGGTGGATTTCACTATTCGATGAATTTTGGAAAAATTAGGGTTTGGGAGATTGTGATGAAACGAGAAAAAATTGATCTTTGATTGTTTGATTATGAATTGGTGTTACAAGAATATATAATAAATGCATTCTAGGTGTATGTTATCAATGATTTTGATGAATGGTTACAATTTCCAAAGTTCATGGATATATTTGTTTCCACTTAAGTCTTGTTTACATTGTATTTATTTGATTGAAGGTGGATATAATGAACAAAGGGAAGCCCAAAATTTTGATTGATATTTCCCATTTGTACGATGTGGTCATAACCTACAGCTCATTGGATAGCGCAACTAAATGGAGTTCGAGTTCTCAAAGAAAGAACATGAAGACCGATACAAAAGATTGGTGAGAATGGGAGTCGAAGGAACAGAGTATCTAGATAAAAATATCCTTACCCGGTTGGCCCTGTTTCATGATGTGGAAAAGATGCTGAAAAATGGCAAATAGGAGACGTTCGTAAGTAGAAATTGGGCAACCTATGAACGAATAACATTGGAATTTCTGTGCACTTTGGAAATCAACATTGAAACAGATGAGCATCCTGAATTTGATTTCATTGCTTTTCCACTTTTTTATACTCAACATCTGATAACTGTTGATGATTTGAGTGAATTATATAGGTTTAGGAAAAAAGAAGATACATAATCACCGGAGAATTGAGAGTGGAATTTTCAGAAATTTTGGAAATCTATTTCTAGTAGGATTACTTGTAATGAACAATTTGTAGAAGCTTCTATGATCCATAACCCGACATTTTATTATTTTCAACAAGTTATGAGTCACACAATTTTCGGACGATCTGAGTATGAAAAATTGAGGAAGGATGAAATTATGTTTTTATGGGCATTGTACAACAAGAATAATATTTATTATGCATCACATATAACTCGCTATTGCCACCGTTTTGCTTTGAATGGAGAAGGTCCGATAGTTTTTGGAGGTTTAATTACACCTATTGCTACGGTTTTAGGACATAATTTAAGTGCTAAAAGATGTTTTGAAGCTAGGACACTTGACCATACCTTTATTGATAGTTCTGGAAAATTTTGATTTCATAGAGATTATTTTTCGTTGTTATTTCATGATAATCCTGGAAAAAAAGTTTAGTGCTACCTGCAGTGTTTCATTGTGCAATTTTGCTAGTGAAGGAGTTTTGGCTCTTTCCAAAATTGGATTTGAAGATTTATGGCGAAAAGCGAAAAGAGGAATCCACAGATGAGGATTCAGTTGTTTCAAATGTTGGTGAGCTGCCAAAAGAATTCAGAAAAGTGAAACTTGTTAAGAAAAAGAAGGAGCAAGAGAGTGAAAATTCAGTCAATCAGAAACCAGCAGCAATTAGAAGACTTCTATTGCAAGATGTGACAAACACTCTTCAAAGGCGGTATCTACCGTCCTCCTCCCAAAATTGACAAGCAACTTTGTAAGTATTGTCCTTTATTCTTTAACTTGGTATTTTTACATTGAAGACATTGTGTGATTTAGGTGTGGTGGAGTAGTTGTGTACATAATGGTTTTTGTTCGAAGTATCTTTAGATTGATATCTCTAGCAAGCGCATATATGGGGGGAAATTAAACACGGGATGTGAGGGCAATGATAGGAGGGAGATTCTTATAATACAATAAGCTTAAGTTACTAGCTACTTGGTAGTGGTAAGGCGCTAAGGTATGCATCGTAAATCATTTATTCCATTTCTTTGTGTAGCCATAACCCTTATAGACCTCCCTGACCTAACGATATTATCCTTTGCTTTTCCTTCTTTTTGTCTCGTATTCTACGTGATACATGGTTTTGATTGGGCATGCTTACACTCACCATGGGAGTTATTCTTTATTTAACGTGCCATTAAGCTTCACAAAAGAACCCTTTTGAACCTGATTATATGTACGAGTCAAAATGAAGAATTGAAGATATTTTTATATGGGGTGGTTAGTTTCTTATGTTGTTCTATGACACACAATGTGTGAGGCCCATCTTGTTGTATCGTTTATGTGTTGTTTTGTGGTATTAAAAAAAACGAAAAAAAAACGAAGAAAAAAAAACAGAATAGAAAAAATTATAACATTGTTCCCTTTTATTATTTCGAGTAATCATCAACCCTAATAAAAGGGGTTGACTCGAGAAAGTTATTTGGTTTAGTACTTTTGGTGTTCTTTTTGTATTAATCGATTTTTTTGTCTCGTATCATAATCCTAACTTTGCAACTTAACTCTAAAAACAGAATAGCTGACCTTCCTTTCACCTACTTTGTTATTTTCTTTAGTTCTGGCCTAATATTGAAATGAGATATGACGTACACTTGGTTCGGATAAGAAGGTGGTTAGTATGTGAATCCTTACAGCTGATTGTCTTATTTGAGTTGAACTTCTATCTTTCCATGATTACAGTGTTGATTTGGTCCTCATGACCATTGTGGATTGGAGAGTGGTACCTTGTTAGGAGCGTCTAGAGATACGAGGTTAACTACATGTAGTGTGGTGAGAAGGGAATGATGAAATGGCTTGCAAAAATATATGTGATGACACTAGTTAATTTAGTTGTTACGAATTTCTCATTTTTCATTGTTCTGGTTTCTTCTTGTGTGTTTTCTTTTGCTTAAGGACAAGCAAATGTTTGGTTCGGGGAATTTGATGTGTAAGAAAAAATACATCGTTTTCTTAGTTTAAGTTACGTATTTATGTTTGTTTTAGTCTCAGTTTGAGTAGTTTTAGTTCCTTTTATTGTTATAGCGTCGATACTGCCATATTTCTTGTTTTTATAGTAGGAATGAAGAGGATGGCATGTCTATCGCTTGTTGGAGCTTAAAAATCGAAGTAAGCAAGTTTTTGATTAAACACGGGCCGTGTAACCTGATTTTTGGAGTTCCCTGAGCACGGGCTGAAGGAGCCTGTGCACGAGCTGTGCCACCTACGCACGGCCGGTGCGCCATATGAAAACAGCACAATCTTAGCATGCTATTTTGACGGGATTTGGGTTATTTTTTCATTTCCTATATGTACCCACTCCCAAAGATAAAAAAGTATCATCATTTTATAAGGATTTTTAATCAGATACGAGGCCGAGACGACGATGAATTGGTCTTCTTTTGACGTGTTTGACAAGAGAGTGATCTCAAACGATTCCTATCTACACTTTGTGGGATCATCGTCACAGCCGAGTTGTAATCGGTTGTTTGTAAACAAATTATCATTGGTTGTTGGTTTAATACTCTATCCCTACTTGTGTTGTAATGATTATTTTCAATCGTCTGTTTGATTTGTTATTTTTAATCATGACTATGGTAGCGTAAAATTATAGTATGGCGTAGTACTTTGATCTCTTTCATGGATTCTTAGGAGACGTGATTTCTGTATTCATTAATTTCATGTTTAAGATTTGTGGTATTGTATTCATGCGTTGATTTATTCTTAATTGCCTATTCTATGTGTTATGATTGATCACTTAGTATATAGGAAAAGCATGTATACAGTCAAGCTATTTTCTTTTGTTTATAGATTAATGGCATTATTGTGGTTAACCTATGATCTCACCACAATGAGCATAATATGGTGCTAATCTGTGTTAGGTTATATTATGAGGTGTTAGAGAACTATTCATAATGGAACATGTTTAGTTTATGTTTCTTTCTCTTTTGGACATAGAGTGAACATGTTAGTTTGGTTATCGCATGCTTTATGGCAACAAAGTCCTTGCCCGTGACACAATGTCGTGGCCGCAACAGCTGTTATGCAACCTTATAACTAACATAAAAAATACTAAATGACGTCCAAAAATTCTAAAAACTTATACAGCACATCTAGACATGCTAATCTAGCTGAACGCTGTGAAAGATTTCCTTATAAACTCTCGAAACACGCGAAACGACGATGAATCCTGAAATCCAGCTTTTTGAGCTCATGACTTGCCATTTTCTTCATCCTTCTTTATTTTTGCTCTAAACTTCGTGTCAATCTGCCAAAAGCATAAAAACACAGCAGCACCAACATTCCAAGACAAAAAGACGCTAAAAACATAAAATAGACGATACAAGAGGAATAAAACAAACATTTAGAATAAAGAAATGATGTGTGTTTTCATACACGTCAATTACACAACACTTGAAATATTTTTCTTGCTTGGAAATGAAATCCAGAATCGTCGTCAACCTTCTGAAAACTTGATCAATCCCCTTTTATTGGCTCAAAGAATTGGAAACCATTACGGTACTATTCTGAAGTTGAGAGCTGGCTGTTTGTCCCCTGTACGAATCGTCAGTGATGTTGACAGTCCTTCTCAGAACCACTATCAACCTCCTATAGATTTTCAAACCTCAAATCTTCGATATGATAATTACTCAGATCCCAGTCCATTTATAAATCAGTCTGCTACACTTTCTGTCTACTGTGCTTTCACTTCTGGCGCAAGCCAGCCCTGCTGCACATAGTTTGCTTCATTGTGATGTAACTTGATCCTGAGACTTCAGTCCTAGATTCTGAAGCATTTGTTTTGTGGTCTTTTGCTGCCCATGTTTGTCCAAGTTGTTTATCCAGAATCTTCTTTAGTAGTCTCCATTCAGGTGATTCACATTGACACTCCAACTACAAACATGTCCGATTCTAAAGTTTTGTTCATCAATTTCTATACACTGGAGGGATTGCCCAATTCTAACAACATACATAATCATTACATGCATCATCACAACCATAACTGTAAATAAACAGAGAAAGAAGGATAATACGGCATAAAAGAACGAAGGTCCGATGATGAAAATATGAAATCCAAATTCTTACACCAAAATCCGATCTCCGAAATACAGAAAAACGATAATCTAAACTAGGGTTTTGGAGAGGACAAGGTGGCCGCAAGGCCCTGGAAAACGACCCTAATCTCCCTAAAAATGTAGAAAATACAAGGGTATTTATAAAAAAAATCCAAAATCAATTTAGAAATTTGAACCAAACAAACTGAATTTTGACATTTTACCTGTGTAATGACTGTTACTGGGCACCTGTAACGGTTGCTGCACTGCTTAGCTGCTCAAATCTTCGAGCTTTAAACTGTAACGGTTGTTACAGATAGGTGTAACGGTTGTTACAGTCTAGAAAATCACCAAAAACATCATTTTTTCGCTCCGAACTCCGTCCTGATCGATGGTTTACCTTATGTAATCCTTCTATCTAAAAAAAAAAAAACACTTCAAACGACATCCTTTGCACCCTCAAAATGGCCTCGATCATCATCTATGCATCATTTAACTTGTGTGATTATCCTCACTCAAATAAGTCTCAAAAGCATCGGTTTAGCTCCAAACATCTTTAAACATTAACACCATCATCCAATGCATGTGAGTATCAGTAGAAATCATCGAAATCAACATGAGCGATCGTCAAATAATTACACTTCATCACGACCATCTTCAAGCATTTTTCGTCCATTTTTCACGAATTGCCAAAAGTTGCTTTTCTCAATCAAAAATCTACAATGAAAACACGCAAACTGCGGTATGCAAGTCCAAAAAACATAAACTAAACTAAAAACATGAAATAAAAAACTCAAATATGACAAAATAATAGGTTTAACATTAATAAAATACTTGTGTTTACACACACATCATCTACCAACACTTTTTAGTGTCCTATACACCTATCAGCTGGAGATCATTCAAAGAAAAGAAGAAGTAGTTGAAAAGAAAAAGAATCTTGCACTGAAGGTAGCAGACCCCGAAGAGAAGGAGGGTGCAGCAGAGCCAGCACCATTGAATCAAAAGAGGAGCACTCAGACGAGGATGTAGCTCTACTGGTCAGAAAATTCAAAAGATTCCTACGAAACAAGAAGAGAAGAAGCTTTAGAAGAGAACAACAGTCAAAAGGACAAAGGAATGGAGCAAGATTCCACTAGTTTCAATTGTGGAAAACTAGAACATTTGCTATAGATTGCAGGAAATCTCCAAAAGATGAATATAGAAAAAGGAAAAGTACAGAGAAGAGAGACTATAAGAAGCAGCAGAAAGCTCTAGCAGGGAAAACTCGGAGTGACTCAGAAGAGGAAACAGAAATAGCATTAACCATGGAGGCACAACTATGTCTAATGGCAAGGAGCGAAGATACAAGAAAGGTAAGGGATGCAAACTAATGAGTGCTGCATCCTCCAAATTAGAAATCACTGACATGGTGTTTAACTTTCACAACACTGAACTGACTATAGATGATCTTAGAGAGGCCATTGCAGAGATCTCTGCCGACTACATTCATTTGAAAGGTTTTTTCAGAAACATTTTAGAAGAATATGAGGTAGCAAAGTCAAGGATTAGTCAATGTGCACAAGATCTCTGAACTAGAAGAGACTGCTGTAGACTTTGCTAGTTTCCTAAAAAACACCATTCTAGTCCAAGAGAACCAAGATCTAAAGGACAAAGTAAACATCTTGGAAAAGGAAAAAGCATCACTTCAATCCAATATAGACACTTGGAATGGGAAGACCAAGGACAAGAAACAAATTCATTTTACAGTAGCTAAAAGCTGGACTTGGGTACAACTCATCTGATGAGAGTGAAAAACTCTTCAGAAAAGAAAAAAAAGAAAGCTCTAAGAAGAACAAACCTCTCCCTGCTAAGGACTGACCAGGTGTCAGTAGACAGTACGACACAACATCCCACTCTGTCAATGCCTATCCCTTACAGTAGAGAAAAGGCATGAGACAGCAGAGTTCACAGTCTACCGTTAGTAGAAGAGAGTATTGGAGACCAACATACTACATAGACTATCTAGGCATTCCACCATGGAATCCGTACTGGATGACCTATCACACTACGGTCTATTAGAGTACAATGTTATAAGTGTTTAGAACTTGATCATATGTCCTATGATTGCTGCAACAAACCCAAGAAGACTACTTGGGTTTAGGTTCCAAAGAAAGTCTGACCTAAGGACCCATAAATAGGACCAATGTGTAGAATGATTTAATTTTGCGGGAGCATCAGGAACAAACTTGGTCCTAGACAGTGGATACTAAAGGCACATGACAGAAAATAAAGCTCTACTGATAGAATATGAAAAGATGGAAGGTCCCCCCCGTTATAATTAGAGATAGCAGAGTTGGAAGGACCAAAGGTTATGAAACTCTAGGTACCGGTTCTTTAATCTTTAGGCACGTTGTCTATGTCAAGGGGCTTAAACATAATATTTTGTCCATAAGTCAATTATGTGACAAGGGTGTTTTCTTCACCAAGGACATATGTGAGTTAAAGGATAGAGGCAATAATGAAGTTAAGTTGATAGGATGTGTATGTTGTTAACTTTTCCAGTTGCACCTCAAAAGAGATCATATGTTTTTATACAAATGATCCAAATGAGATCAACTGGCTATGGCACAGAAGACTACCTTACCTAAACTTTGAAACAATGAATTATCCATGCTCTACGAATCTTGTCAAAGCTTTGCCTGAGATCAATTTTTCCAAAGATGGGCTGTGTGGACCATGTCAGCAAGGTAAACAAACTAAGGCAAGTTTCAAAAGTATAGGAGCTGCCAAGACCTCTAGATCTTTAGAACTCTTGCATATGGACCTATTTGGACCAATAATGACCGAGAGCATAGGTAGAAATAGATATACATCAGTTATTGTTGATGACTACACTAGGTACACTTGGGTATTCTTTCTACACAATAAGAAAGATGCCTATGAAATTCTCACCAAGTATCTCAGACAAGTTCAAAAATGAGAAGGACCAAGAAGTTGTGACAATCAGAAGTGATCATGGAACAGAATTTGATCAATATGATCTGGATCAATACTGCAATGATCATAGCATTGCACATAACTTCTCTAAACCTAGAACTCCATAGCAGAATGGGGTTGTTGCGAGGAAGAACAAAACACTGATAGAAGCAGCTAGAACCATGCTATCAGATGCAAATCTAGCTCTGTATTACTGGGCAGAAGTAATGAATATAACACGTTATATACAAAATAGATCCCTGATACATAAGATACACAAAAAGACCCCATCCGAGCTATGGATGGGTAGGATACAAAACTTAGCATACTTCGACATGTTTGGATGAAAGTGTTTTATCCACAATAACGAAAAAAGATATCTGTAAAGTTTGAATCCAAAGCTGATGAAGGAATATTTCTGAGATACTCTACTAAAAGTAAGGCCTACAGGGTGCTAAATAAAAGGTTTGATGTACTTAAGGAAACTGTGCATGTGACCTTTGAAGTAAAGTATTCTGTTCCCAGAAATGCTAATGTCTTTGATGAAGAAATTGTATATTGTCCAAGCATATGTGAAAATAGGAAAATCTCAAGAAAGGGACGATTCAGGACCATCAGAAGAGGTGGCAAGACAGCCTAACTCAGCAAAGCATCAGGTAGAAGAAGAACAAAAAGATCGAGCAGCAGAACTGCAAAACCTTAACCTGGATGAAATGCATAAAAAGAAGCATCACTGGAGTGATGATCGTCCAACGCAAAATATCATTGGAAGCATGGAGGAACCTGTAAGCACAAGAAAAGATATAGCTCTGGAATGTCTATCAGTATGCTTCCTATCAGAAATTGAACAAAAGAAATCAAAGGAAACCCTAAGATGTCCATATTGGATTCAAGCCATGCAAGAAGAACTGAATGAGTTCAAGAGAAATGAGGTACGGAGACTTGTCCCTAGACCCAAGGATTATCCAGTTATAAGGATTAAAATGGGTGTTCAGAAATAAGACAGACTAAAATGGTATTATGACAAGGAACAAGGCCAGATTGATTGCTAAAGGTTACTCTTAAGAAGAAGGTATAGATTATGATGAAACATTTGTACCAGTTGTCAGATTAGAGGCTATAAGAATGTTTCTAGCCTATGCAGCACACAAAAGATTTTAGGTCATCAAATGGATGTTAAGAGTGCGTTGCTGAATGATGATTACAAGAAGAAGTGTACGTTGAATAACCAATTAGGTTTGAAGACCATGAATTTTCAGATCATTTTTACAAGCCGGACAAGGCCTTGTATGGTTTGAAGCAGACACTAAGAGCATGGTATGAGACCTTATCAACATATCTTCTTGAAAATGGATTTATGAGAAGCAAAGTAGACACAACCTTATTTCTCAAAAGGAGCAATAAGGATGCTCTTCTATTGCAGATATATAAGGATGATGTCATTTTTGGATCTACTGAAAATGCACGCTGCGATGAGTTTGCTGAACTTATGAAATAAAAATTTCAGATATCACTTATGGGAGAACTCAAGTATTTCCTTGGGCTGCAAGTTCAGCAAAGTTCAAAAGGAAGTTTTCTAAACCAATCTAAGTACTTAAAAAACATGGTTAAGAAATTTAAGTTAGAAAATGCCAGTACTATGACAACATCCATGAGCACTTCTGCTATGTTGGTAAAGGATGAAAAAGGAAAGTCCATAATTACGACCTTATACAGAGGCACAATAGGATCTCTTCTGTACATTACATCAAGCAGACCAGATATCATGTTCTTTGTGTGTGTATGTGCAAGATTTCAATTAGACACAAATGAATCACATTACTCTGCTGTAAAATGGATCATCAGATATCTCAAAGAAACTCCATACTTAGGGCTGTGGTATACAAGGGATTCAGATCTAACTCTTTGTGGCTTTTCGGATGCTGACTTTGTTTGATGTATAGTGGAGAGGAAAAGCACCAATGGCTCATATCAATTTCTGGGTGATAGACTGATCTTCTGGTTCAGTAAGAAACAAACAATTATATCAACCTCTATTGCTAAGACAGAGTATGTAGTAGCAGGTAGTTATGTGGCTGTATGAATTCCTTATCGATGTACTAAAGAAGTGCCTTCTGGTTCTAGAAGGCTCAAAGGATCATGTGAATTAGGATCAATTGCGAATCATGACCAGTTTGGTCCTTGGAGAAAAATTAAATTGGAGCAAGTTAGTATTTGGGATGTTCGTCATGCGACTTCAGGAAAAGAAAAACTATGTATTTGGATGAATCATAAGCCTGCTTGTCAAGAAAAAGATCAAAGTCAGCCCCTAAGGATGGAATGGCCATAAACGCCAACAAAAGAATTGGAACTTCCATACTCAAATTGATGAGAAAAGCTCCAGCAGCGTTTGAAATGAAGGAAACAGCAAGCGAGGACATGACAGAGACAACTACAAAGTCCTCACCTACAAAAGAAATCAGAAGACCTCCAACAAAAAGAAAGCCATCAGAACCTGTCAAGAAAAGAGTGAGAAAACCCCCCACAGAAGAGGCAAAAGAAGGAATCAACTCCAAAAGAGTCCCTCATCTCACCAAAACAACAATCAGATCACAAAGTTGGCATAGAGGAAAAGAGAACAGATGAAGAAGAACAATCAGTGGTGGAAAATCAATCCTCTATGATAGAAACCACACTAGGAGGAGTCTCGAGGAAAATCAGAAGTGAGGCAACTACGATCACAGAAGAGCCTAGTACTGATCAGATAATCACCGCACCAGCAGACCAACTCTCAACAAAGGAAACCAGAAATCAGACAGAAAATCAGTTCAAACAAGATTAGGAAGTAAACTATCCTCCATCAACTCTTGAGGCAGAAGTATCAGCAGCAGCAAACAAATACAGAACACAACACAATGAAAAATAAGATCATCAGTAGAACCAACAAATGGAGAAAATCATCACATCACAGGAAATCATCATTCTGTCAACAACTCAACCACCACTTACCGCACAAGTAAGAAGGTCACATGAACGAGAGTTCATCATTCCAGCTCAACCACTGCCGCCTAAGAACTCAGAACAACAACGAAAGGACTATGGCACTCTCTTCATTGAGAAAAGAGAAGCAATGTATTCCAAGTATGGCAAGGATATACCTCTCGGAATCATACATGTATTAAAAACATACCTAAGAGAGCCAGAATCACCAGCAGAATCCCCAAAAAGGTGTTGGGAAAGGGAGAAAACACATCTGAGCCAATGGATGACGATTGTAACAAGGAGTTTGATCCATGGTTCGAACGATATGGAAATTGGGTATTTGCACTAGCAGCCTATCACAATGGCATGTCTCGTCACAACCTTCAATCTATCAAAAGCCTTCGAGATTACCAAAGTGTTGTTTAAATGATGTCATACCACTGGCCACAGTCTACTTTAGATTTTGAACTTATGAATGTTTTTTCAATCGAGTGAATTGGGTCCTAAATATCGTGTTTATATGAAGGGCTCATTTGACTGGGTCAAACGAAACTTCTTATAGATGCTTATAATTGATTGTGATAGGAGGAGATGAGTGTGAAATTAAAATAAACACTTTATAGTTTGATACTCCCTTCGTCCCACAAAAAATACAGCGCTTGTCTTGTTAGTCCGTCTCACAATAAATCCAACGTTTCCTTATTTGGAATTAAAAAACATTAAATCACTCTTTATCTGCTATACTAACCCCAATATCTCTTCTCTACTTTACTCTAATTAACCCCACCACTATACAAATATAAAAAAAAAATTCAATTCTTACCTAAATTCCAGATCCCAGTCTTTTTTTTTTTTTTTGCGGGACAAAGGGAGTAAAAAATAATTAAAAGTCAATAATAAGAAAAAAATTCAACTCTCACCTAAATTCCAAATCCCAGTCTTTTTTGTGGGATAGAGGGAGTAAAAAATAATTAAACGTTAAATAAACTCAGTTGAGTGTTTGATAAACTAAGATGCTTATTGATGTATTCAATTATGAAAATGACATGGTAAGAGAAGAAGAGAGGATGGATAGAGATGACGAGCTTTTTCTTTTGTTGTCAAGGGAGCAGAAAACAGGTAATCAATAAATCAATGGGAATAAATTCATAAATTATTTGGTCAAAATAGAATCCCAAGATTTTATGTTAAGAAATAAGGAACTCGAAATTCCTTATCGTGTTGAGAATTTAAACTCGTAAAAGTTGCAATGAAACTGATTGCGGAACATGCTCATAAATCTTAAAATAGGGCTTAAGATAGATGTTGATCAATTTTAAGCCCAATCAAACATCCCCGAAATACTAAAACAAATCAAATATCACATAAAACAAGATGTTGATCAACTTTAACCTCAATCAAACACCCTCAAAATACTGAATTAAATCAAACATTTTATAAAGCACAAAAAAAAAATATGAATTGATAGCAATTATATTTATTTATCATATATATAGGGTGATGTTCATGGCGCGCGTTAGCTATGTAAACTTAGGTAGCAAACAAATACGAGCTGTCCATTTGGAAAATGGACGACTCGATTAAAAACAGAATCAGTTCCTTCCACGAAAAAGGATAACGAAATCTGTAGAAATTTATCACGGATAACACAAAAGTTGAAATTACCAATTTATCCCTCCGTTATAAATTATACTGGATGGACCTCAATTTTTTTAAAAAAGAAAAGCCAAATGGGTGTTTGTTATACGGTCATCCGCTGTAAAGTACAGCGAATGGAGCAGTCCAGGAATAAGGCATCCGGTATAAAGTACCCCGGATGCATTTACAGAACAGAAAACTATTATTCTATATTGTTCTCAATCTCCCTGAATACATTCTTGGATTGAACTGAACAGCAAACCAAAAAGAAAAAAAAAATGATGCAAACAGCATCTCAGCCAAAAACAACAAACATTCATTATAGAATCATAAAAACATTCATCATATAAATCAACATCTAAGCATTTGATGATTGTCCTTATTGTCGAGAAATCTCTCGAGTCTTATAAGTTAACAACTCATAAGCAATCCTATATCTATAATTATCGACATCATCGATGATCCATGTTGAATCCGTCATTTTAATCCCTTGCGTGATGTAATCCATATACTTAAATACATATACCCCGCAATCATTGTGGTTAGTCTGCTTGGGCCGTTTCTTGACGACAAACAACTTGGGAGCTTGATTTTTCTTGAACTTGTTGGGATGCCATGATCGAAGAAGATGTGCGAAGTACTCCGTGTGCAGAACACAATACGAGCCAAATTAGTGAAGGAAAGGTAAAACCAATGAAAAAAAGGTCGTTCCATATATAAACTCACCACATATTTGACCTATACGCTATACAGCTCTGCTACCATGATGCAATCAGTATCCTCATACATAAGATCAAGAAGATGCACAGTCCATTAACCCATATTAAACACATACAAGATGAAATGTGAGTTGATGCACATCGAAATCATCACAAGTGAAGCACTATGGATAGGAATTTGACCTTCGCTTCTCACATATGCGAAATGACCGGATCGAATGGTGATTATATCTTTTGGGACCTCGAGGAGCGGCATGGATTTTTTCTGTGCCTTCTGTACAAACCAATTATCTAAATCCCTTGAGCACATTTGCGCAAATAGGCAACTCACAACATAGACCCTATTTCTTTGGCAAGAAGGCCTCGAAACCATCCGCCCAGCATATGCGTCAATCACCTCATCAAATAACCACAGACTAGGAGTAAGTGATTTCAACGTACGCTGCGACAAGTCATAAAGTCCTCTGCTTTGCTCCAAAGTAACTAGAAATTCAGAATCAGTGATGGAGCATAGAATATGTCTTGCATTACCCTAACTAACTTTGTGAGAGCAATCTTCTTCATTGGATGGCCCCTTAGGCCCACGATATACTAGAGCAAGGGCAGGAACAGGAGAAGGAGTAGGGGCGGGAGAAACTGTAGAGAGCTCTCCTAGGGATGATGCCGGGGCTAGGCACTCGGTAACCATCGAAAGTAGGGGACCCTCAAGGAATGACATAGGCGATTGGGAAATCAGATACTCAGTCTTGTATGACCAATCTGTAATAGTCATAGGATTGATCCAGAGAATAGGCTCATCGCTCCCGAAAGGCCGAGTATTAGATGACTTCTTTGACACCATGACAGATGTGAGTTGGCTCTGAGTAGGAAAACTCTCTGTATGAGGGATGCTTTCGCCAACATCGTCATATCCGGCATCCTTTCTCTTCCTCCCAAGAATTGAAGCCATAAAAGCCTCGGACTGTGCATTCATCAGTGGAAGTAGAGCCGCAATATGGTCAGGGAGGGCGACCTCTGCATCCCTAATGGTTTCGACGAAATGTCGATGGCTCACAATCTGGAATTATATTAAAATTATTTTCTTGTAACTCGAATGACAATTAAAAATGTGATAATCAATTTATTTAAAGAAAATAAAATTATAAAACTATACTTGCCATGGAAAGAGCCCAGTACTGATCAAATAAGGAATGAGGCTCGTATACTTATCCGGGGTTGGGATTTGGAGGATGAATATGCAATCGAGTGATGCGTCTATACCATGAAAAATAATCCTTGATCGATAAGACCTCTACCGCAGATGTAACAACAACATCTAGTGACGCGTGCCAAGCGTCCTACAGAATCAGGTGGTCGGATCTTAGTGCCTCCGCATCCACTTGCCTAAACTTATCTCTCGGATCCGTGTACAGCGGCTGTCTCAGTGCCCTCATATCCACAGGAGGGCTAGGAATGCTATGGAAGCATCCAAAGAATTGCCGCATGACTCTATCTGGCATCTGATACTCCACGATCGACCCATGTATAAGCGGAGTATAAGCCATCCCAGCTACGACGTTGACAACCATGAAGATGTCCTCATCAAACATATAATTAGACTGCGAATATGGCCTCCAAGTGAACTCAGTGTTCTGCATTACATAAAGAGACCATTAGGTATTATGTTCTCGATAAAAAATAACAATATTGTAGTATTGATGATAAAAAAAAAAAAAAACAATTTCAAGTATATACCTGCATCCTATCGAACTGCCCACAATAAAAAAACAAGATGGTAATGCGGGTTTTTCCTTCGAGACTGCCTCCTTGGCGTCTTATCTCCATCCTTCTTGACGATCTTTTCGCTTTGTCATCGCTTGACCAGGGGCAAATCATTCTTGGTTTTGCGAAGTGGAATAGGTCATCCGATAGAAATCAGCTCATACGACCACACCTACGTACAAATAAGAGAGTTTAAGACACTTCAATCAATTAAGAGAGTGAGTTTTAAACAAACTATGAACGTAAAAGCATTTTTACCTGCAATAATGTCAAGCTTCCCTAAACAGAAGTGCAAATCTTACGCGAGGCAAAATGCAATACCTTGAATAGATGCGCCAAAACTGCAGTCCCCAATGCCCAAGACACGATCTCAGTCATGTCGTCTATGAATCGAAGATAACGGTGACGCATCATATTCTTGTTCATTGTGGGCAAGAGAATAGCTCCAATCACATAGAAAAGAAACGATTTAGTGTGGATCCAAACCGTCTCGTCATCTTCATCCATGGGTGGAGTACCAAATATATCTCGTAACCACGTCAACTTAAAACCTCCACGAGTAAGCCCCTCCTTATCGAACCGGGCATAAAACTCTCTCATACCCGCCTGCTGTGAACTACCTTGGTCAATCGACCAAGTAATAACTCTTCCTGTCACCGGCAACCCCAATATAACAAACATCCTCCAAGGTGATCGTCGCCTCACCAATCGAAAAATGAAATGTATTGGTAGTACTCCGCCATCGCTCCACCAAGGCTGACAACAAGCATGCGTCATTTCGCATGAAATGCTCGGGATGAATGAAGGTCCCGAAACTTGCTGCCTCGATCCAATGTCTCTGGACATGATTCAAATCCCAACCGGCCAAGACAGTCATCGCCTGATCCGATACAATCACCTCTCTCTCCTGTCAATATTCACGAAAATACAATAAAAAATATACACACCATCATGATCATACTCAATTCACGATCACAATTGCTTATATACTCACGAAAATACAATATTCGCCCTGAAAATACTCAATGCACGATCATAATAAAAATATACTCACGATATGGTTTCAAAAATTATCCGAAACATGTTCACTGTGTCCCAAAGTATTGAATTGTCGATGTGTCCGGGATTAAGATCTTCCATGGTCAATTCAAAGCTCTAGATACCTAAAACGTTTCAGGGAATAAGAACAATGGATACAAACCATACATGGTTACAAAAAACAATGATGGATGCATGCAAGTTAAAACTTACCATGAATTAGGAATGAATTTGAGAGTTTGAGAGTTCAGAGTTTGTGTCACACAATCGCAGGAGGTTTGAGAGTTTGAGAGTTCAGAGTTTGTGTCACACAATCACAGGAGGTTTGAGAGTTTGAATCGAAAGATGACGAACAGCCAGGAATGTGTCTAATTCCAGATTCCGCGGAACTTTACAGCGGATGGAATATTGCTTCCGCTGAACTTTACAGCGGAAAGAAAAATGCTGCATTTTTCTTTTCGCTGTAAAGTTCAGTGGATATTTTAAACAGTGGAACCAAAATGCTGCGTTTTTCTTTCCGCTGTAAAGTTCAGCGGATAGTTTTTTTTAAATAGGGTTTAGTGTGTCCAGTTACAGGGTACTAAGATCCATAGGAAATGCGAATTTGCCACAATACACAGCACGATTACAAGATCCGTAAGACATATTCGTGCTATGTATATGGGGTAATTCCTCATTTATGATCTTGCTATAAAATCATCCAACCGTTTTTCATTCTTGTTGTGCTTTATATGACTTCCTCAATAGCCCAGCACAACATCAAATGAGTTGAACCTACACATTATGAATGATCATGTAAAGAGTTTTCGTCCATTTTGTTACATGACAGATTCGAGAAGCTTTCGCTAAACATAAAATGGACAAACATGATTTATACAGGCAACACAAATTTTGTATTTGCTCCATATACATAACACGAACTGCCGATGATGACAAGGTAACATAACAATGATTTTTGATGGGGTAACATTCTGACTCAGGCTTTTGAGAAACTGAGCATTGAGCATTGGTGGCTTTTATACGGGGAATCTTAGCACCGTGGTAAAGTTGCTCAGATGCTTCCGCTGAAAAGAACAGCGGATGTGTTTAAAGAGATTGAAATTCCATTTCACGAGGTCACATTTGTAGCTTTTGTAGTTCCCAATGCACCATCCGTGGAAAAGTACAACGGATGGGTTGAAGCTGGGGTTAGGTTTTGATAGGGGTTTAGGGTTTTATAAGGGTTAGGGTTTAGGGTTTCATAATAAAAAATCAAAAACGAGTGTCCATTTTTCAAAAAAATCAAAAATAAAAAACAAATCCATTATTCAACTACAATCATCCGACATTAAAATGATGTCCAACATTACAACGATACAATCATCTACAATCGTTATTCATAACATGATTTGATCACTTATCTTCTTTCGATACTTCGGATGATCTTTGTGCCATAATTTTGTCACGATTTCTCCTATCATGATCTGTGTAACATTTGCACAAGGAACACTTTCTAAATTTCTTGGCACCGTGCGCTTGTTCAATCCCATGTTTCATACGTGTTTCTTTCTTGCGACCTTTCGTTTGAGATACAATCGGATCCAAGGTCACATCATCCACATCTACTATATTGTCCGACTCTTCGTAGACCGTTTACGACTCTTCGTAAATGCAAGGATACATTGATGAAAAGTGAATTTTTAACCCATATATGAATCGGCAATCCAAATCAACTACAAAAAAGGTGAATTTTTATCTCTTCGTAGTATTTCATCTAACATTGAACAGAAGAAATAATACAAAAAAAAAAACTTAAATGTTGTTAAGATTATGAAGTGTGGTCAAAAATTTTGAACGCATAGCCATTTGAAGCGTCGTCAAAGTCTACGCGGCATGTCAAAGTCCCATGCATGTAAAAAACAAACTCCTTAACTCCAACTCTAGGTTATCTAAAGGTTGTTTGTTATTGTTACTTAAAATTATAAAATAAATATTAGGATATGACTAAATCCAAAATAGAAATGACTAATTTTAGAGTTTTTTTATAAGTTTATTTTTCATTCTTAAACATTGATGTTCTGAAATTAGTTTTTTTTCTCTGAATTTAGTCATTTCCTAAATATTAATAGCATAGACAGAAAATCAGTATCGAAAATCACAATAATTTTATCAAATGAAATGTTTTTTTTTTGTAAATCGAATGTTGAATATAATACTTTAATGAAACAAAAAAATAGAAAAAAAATTAGCATTTTTAAAAGGGTTGTTTTGTATTATTGTTCAAAACTGTGAAAACCAAAATTAGTAACAGAAATAGAAAACCAATAACGAAAACCAAAATCATTTTACAAAATAAAATGATATCTTGTAAAAAGAATTTTTGAATATTGTACTCTCATGAAACAGGAAACCAAAATCGAAAACCATTTCTTCTGATTTGTTGTTTTGTACTTCTATTTCATCCGTTTTAAAAATAATAGTCTGAAACAAACACTTATGTTTCATTAACCAGTGAAATAGAAATAAAAAATCAGGCACATAATTGATACCAAACAGGCCCTTAGTTTTTCTATTTTCTGTTTCGGTTTCATTTGTTTATGAAATAGAAATCGAAAATAAACAATTCTATTTTCATGAAATAATAAAACACAAATATAAAATATAAAATAAATGTGGTATCAAACTGGCCAAGAGTATATCACTTTGTCCCTCCTAGTATCATGCACGATCCAGTACATAAGCCCTTAACATACACATATCTTTGGGTTCATCGGTTCGGAACCCCTGTTCTCATCCAGTCATCCTTTGGCACATGCTGATGCTTTTCGGCTTCGGTCACTATTTTTTGAGTATGTGTGAAAATATCTGAGTTATGGTAGAGATTGACAAAGATAACTCAAATGCAATGGAAATGCAACAATCAAAAATACAACCACATATCTTAAGCAAATTTTCTAATTGTGTTCCATGCATGGTTTTACGATAAGAGTCTGACAAACAATTTTTATCCAAAAAAAAAAAAAAAAAAGAATCTGACAAACTATGACAAACTATGTCGGATTCCAATATAGAATAATCAATTCATGTATAGTAATTGATTGATCAAAGGAGATCGACAGAGACAAAAATAACAAAATAAAATAATACTAGTGAAAGAAAAAGATAAACTGAAAACATGGCTGTGGAGTTTGAGACTGACATTCCCCCAGTATCTTCGCATTTCTTGTAGCTTCCTATGACTATATGTTCTACTTAGATATCAATGCATGGCATGGCTTGTCAATTTGTTTGCAACTGCTCACTACTTTATATATAATCCTCTAATCTACTCTATATTTTTTTTTGTCCTATATAATTAATTTGTACTGCCTTGGAATCATCTTGCAGTGCTAGAACAAAGGAATTGAATGAATTGTGTTGTGTGTTCCATTGATCATATCATAGAGATATATAATACATGACTTGCCATGCATACATGGTTTACATCTTCTTGAATTAGGCAAGTTTAGATTGTCAGACGAATACATTCCAACAATAGATTCTAACAGTAAGAAAAGGAGATGATCTTGCAACGGTTGTTAGGCTTGATACACCCCTCAAGTTGATGGGGAGTTGTCACCAACTTCAACTTGTTATGTAAGAACCGAAATCGCAATGAAGGGAGTTCATTTGTCATAATGTCAGCTAGTTGATCGGAACCAGAAATGAACTGAATAGATAATCGACGTGCTTAATCTCTCTCACGAACAAAATGGAAGCCAACCTCGGTATGCTCGGTGTGGACATGGAATATAGGATTGACAGAACGATAGGTTGTTGCTCCGATGTTATCACACCAAAGGATAGGAGGGCCATGTAGTGGGTAGCGGAGCTCTCGAAGTAGTTATTCCAACCAGATTAGTTTGATAGTAGCGTCAGCAAGGGCTTGTATTCTGCCTCGGTCGAAGGGGCAGGTCAGTGTAACATACTATAGGGCGCCGACAACAGCACGATAGTGACAGGGGTCGGATAGAATAGCACCCCCCGAGTCGGATTTTGTCGTCATAGGTGTGGAGAGCAGCTTGCACATTGACATGCCTTGATGTACTGGGTCTGGGTGAGTAAGAGTCCCTTCGTCGAATAACTTGCTTCAAACCAAGAAAAAAATACAAGGGACCAAGATCTTTTATAGAAAATTCTTGAAATAAAGAATAAAGGACATAAGTAACCTGATCGGGGGAGGTACCAGCAACCAAGATATCATCGACATAGACCAATATGTAGGTGGTATGCATCTGGGTGTGGCGAAGAAACCATGAGGGATCGGTAATGGAGGGTGTGAAGCCAATGCAAAGAAGGAAATGAGAGAGTCGTTGAGGCCATGCTCGTGGCGCTTGTTTGGCACCATAAAGCGAGTGCCGGAGGCGACATAAGTGACTAGAAAAATTTGGATCGACGAAACCAGGAGGTTGTTCCATATAAACTTCTTTCGTGAGATGACTATGAAGGACTTCATTAGGAACATCAAGCTGACGAATAGGCCAACCATGAGAGGTGGCAATGGTGAGAATGATACGAACAGTGATGGGCTTAACAACAGGGCTGAGGTCTCTAAGTAATCAATGTCCTACTCTTGATGGAACCTTTTTGCAACTAACCGAGCTTTATAACGCACAAGAGAACCATCAGCCTTGATACAATATACCCACTTACATTCAACGGGATTTTGATAAGGACGACAATGAACTAAAACCCAAGTACCATTGTAGAGGAGGACATTGAATTTTTCAGTCATTGCACTACACCATTCGGATATTTTATTCGCTTGGTCAAAACATGTAGGCTCAGAGTATATGATCGTAGTGGAAAGGGCAGTAGATGGTATGACAGTATGAGGATCAGCATATATGATAGGAATGTGCAATCCCTCCGATTGTATAGGAATTGATGAACAAAACTTAGAAGTATTAGCCATGATGTTAGTAGTGTGCTTACGCTGAAAATCAGTTAGGTATTTGCAATTTAGGTCAGATGCTGGAGAGTAGACGGCCATAGATGGAGAGCATTGTGGACCACCAGATACAGACTACTACATAGGATTTTGGCAAGGCAGCTAAGGTATGCATGGACAACAAAAGACCTGCAAATGCTTCAGGATCTGGGATTAATCTTGCAGACAAGGGTCAACACAACAATGCATAAAGGATTGCAACAGATCTGGGTGCAGACAAGGTTGCAGCAGTGATTGAGTGCAGACAAGGTCTCAACGGTACTAAGTGCAGACTAAGTTACAGCAGAGATGGTTGTTAAGGTTGGGGCAGAAATTTGAGGATTAATCACATCGAAGATTTAAGGTTCAGAGTGACAGTACGAGGATCAGAAAAAGGTGAGCTGTCAACATCAGTGAAGGAGCCACATGTGACAAGCTGTCACCATCAAACCTGGTATAGTCACGAATTCATTCCCTCAGCCTATAAAAGGGGATTAACTTAAAGAACAGTGTTGTTGAATGAAGTATTGATCATACTAAGAGTGCAAAAATCATTTTGAATTCAAAATGTTCAAGTGAGCTGAATTGAAGAAGAACAGGAAGAAGAGAGTTCACTAGTCTGCAGTGAAGAACAGAAGCTACAGCAAAGTTCAGCATAGGATCTGTGCAAAGGATGTAGGTTCTTAGCCTTTGACAAGTTAGATAGTTTGTAAAGGGGTTTTCTTGTAAGCCAAAAACAAGAAAATAGTGAACTCATCTCTTGGATTGACTAAACTAGTCACCAAGGGAAGACTGGACTAAACTCACGATTATCAGTTGATAACGGGTGTCTGAACCAGTATAAATCCTGTGTTCCTTACTTGCTTTTCATTGTTTTAAATTGTTAGAACTGTTAGAAATCAATCACAACAGCAAATAGAGACAAATTCTTAAAGTTTAGGGCTCTACTGTAGACATTCTCAATAGTCTGCAAAGAACATCAGTGTGTAGAAATCTATTATTCCGCTATATTATGCTGAAAAATTTAATACAACCTATTCACCTCCCCTCTTGGTTGTACCTATGAATCTTACAATATAAATAAGTAAGTGTGCGTGTTATACATAGAGGAGATGTAGGTGGAAATGTAAGTGGTGTCGTTGAAGATGGATGAGGAATTGGTGACGATGTTTTGATTGGAGAGTGGTGGGACTCGATGGGGCCTAGCGGACCCGTAGGAGGTAGAGAGGATATGAGTGTGGGGTTTGCTAGTGGGGTTTGGGTGTCTTCAGAGCAGTGGCGCATGGATTGATTACGTGGGTTTGAGGGATTTTGGTGTGGTTGTGGGGAGTGGGAAGTTAGGGCCGGCTGGATGGGGAGAGGAATTGGTGGGAAGGTACATGTGGGTGGAGAAAGGCGGGTTTAGTGGGCTTGGGATGGGTGTGTTTGTTATTGGACTTGAGTGGGCCTTAGGATGTGAAGGTGATTGAGTGGGTACTTTGGCCCAAGGGGATAAGATATAGGAAGTTGAGAAGGAGACGTAGGCGAGCTCACAGAAAGGTTAGAGAACGGATGTTGTAATTCATCGAATTGTGCATGACGAGCAAAATACATACGATCAGTGGGGATGTACAGATAACGATATCCCATATGAGACAGACTATAACCCAAAAATGCATAAGGCAAAGAAGGGTAATCAATTTTATGACGGTTATATGATCGATGATATGGATAACAAAAACGAATAAGGCCACGATAGGAGAAAAATTAGCATTTTGGCTGCACAGTACCGTCGCGCCCGCGACGGGTCTGTGTCGGGCCCGTGTCGGCCTTATGGCCAGGAAAATTACATTTTTGTGCCTCGAACCTTAAACCTAAATGCGTATTTGAGATATATAACACATACATATGGAAATATAACGTCAAACGTGCATATACGATCACGTTTGACATGTCGTGGGGTATTTGGGGTTGAAGTGAACCAGAATGCATCCTTATAATATATATACCCTCAAGAAAAATAAATGAAAGCGACCGCTAAATGATTAATAAAAAGGGAACGGGGGATATGGAGCACAGTTACACTATCCATGTGAACTAATGAAAAGAAAACGAATAAGAAATATTGTCTCCTTGAACTGATAAGGATGGCATTGACATCTTTTATGGATCCGTTGGATCGTTGGTCGTTTTCCTTGAAATTATTGAGAAGGTCGAACTTGGTGTCTCATCTTCGATCCATTGATCATTTGATTTTCTTGAATAGCCTTGGTGGCTTGGGTTTGAGTCATTGCACTCATGTATTATCCTTTGAGTCATCGTCACGCGTGAAAACTAGCTAGGGAGTGATAGGCATCCCCCATCCTCTTTGCATGCATGCAGCGGCTTCTACGCCGTTATGGCTGGGCCACAGGTTGCTCTCTGCAGGGAGACCCAAATTATCTCAATGCAGGCAAACGATACCTCAATGAATGCTCACAAGGGGTGCAAGGCGACGAACAGAGTAGGCAGGTGCAAAAACAGAATGTATTGGGTAGCCCGGCTGACGGTTGACACTTTATCTTATCTTTGTACTTCGAGTCGGTCATATCCTTGGAGTTGTCGCTTCTGAGTCGAGTCATGAACCCTAATTAAATGCCAAAGAAAGGAATGACTCTTAAAAGTGATACGAAACCATATAAAGCAATAAGAAACGATGTTGTGTGATATGGCGCCCATATTTTCCTATACGTATAAAACAAAATTAGGGACTTTCGGCGGTCCCCATAGCCGTTAGCGGAAGTTTCCTATAATTGGGATTCATACACCTGAGGTTGCTGAGCTTCATTAGCTCACGGTTATGTTTTGCAATTGCAGGTATGCCCCCAACAGCACCTGAAGGCTCTTAGAGAGAACTTGCATGCATATAGATGAATCCACGTACTTTAGATATTATGGCAGATCAGATGTCTATATGGATTAATGTAATAATCGATCTGTATTGCTTTAATGTTATAACTAAACAGGTATTCGAAGGTGTGAGCTATGACTGTGGCTACTGTTTATAGTTTCCTTGACTTCTATATCCCTAAAACCCATTTGGTTTGTTTAGGCTTGTCACGGACCAGGTCCGTGACAGGCATAATGCTCACGTGTCTTCTGACACGGAAAGTCGGGGGCGTTATAGGGTGGTATCAGAGCAGGGTTTTAGGGTTTTTGTGATAGATATTAAAAAATACACGAAAGATAAATAAACCAAATTTTTAGGTTTGCATATGCATCTAGTGCAGAGATGTTGTTTGGGGGTTAGAATGTGAGACAGGATGAAGTTGTCTGTCAAATTGAGGAAGTACTTATATCTATATTGTATTTCCAGGATGGATGCTAATGGTCCTGTACCAGTACTAACTATACTGTTATACATTCATCCTATGCCTGGGGAGATGGAGTTGCTATAGATACTGCATTTCGTGGAGTACCACCTTATCCCGACGGCCATTGGAGATAATCCCTTGTTCCGTCATCCCGTACTTCAGGCATGCGTCCTACTACAGGCGCTTTCGGATACCGAGTGGTATTCTCGATATCGTGCCGCTTACACCCATTAATTGTGGACGGCGAGCTCAATAGTCTTTACTATTGGGAGGGTCAGTTGCACATGACATTCCATATGTTGGCAACTATCCTACGGATGGATAGGGATAACTTTCCTCCATCTACTAACACAATTACGAGGGGAGAGAGAGAGCAAGGTCAAGTCTACATGTTTGGCATGAGATCGAGAGATTCTGAGGAGCTATATCTGATTCAACCTATCGCGGGTTATGCTCTGAAGAGAAAGAGACTGCTAGATCTTGGAACGGTACCAGGGGACGACCTTATGGAGGTGGCGATCGCCCCGCCAGTGTTTCGGACAGATCCATTAGCAGTTGGGCCCTCGACAGCTCCCTCGATAGCTCTCTCGACAGCACCCTTGACAGTACCCACTATAGTGGCAGACCCCATACCAGCACCAGTAATAGTGCCAGAGCCGCAATACCGATAGCTGAGGCTGAGATGGGGACAGTAGGGAATGCAGCAGCAGTGGCAGAGCCAGAGCCAGGGGCGCTGGTCGATCCAGAGCCAGAGGCATAGGCTGAACCGGGGGCAGTTGTCGACCCCGAAGAGGAGGATCCCGAGGAGGATCCCGAGGAGGATCCAGAGGAGGACCCCGAGGAGGATCCAGAGGAGAATCCAGGGGAAGAACCTGAGGAGGAACCCAAGGAGGAGGTTCCCGAGAACGACCCTGAGGAGGAGATTCCCGAGGATGACCCTGCGAAGGAAGTTCCCGAGGAGGAGCTCCCTATTATTGAGGTCCTTGGAGAAGGGGAGGACGATGATCAGTTTGATTGGGGTTGGGACGATAATGAGGGTTGGCATGATGCTGAACCTCCGATTAGCCGGGGGTGACTCTCGATGTTATGGTTGAGCTCTTCACACCTATAGAGCTCTATCCTATTAAAGGTGATGAATGTCAATGATTGTTATACAGACATGTCGCAAGAAGCAGTAAGCATGTCCCAAGATGGGGCCACGAATGAGTCGCAGGAGGCTGGGAGCATGTCATCTCCTGACCTGAACATACCCCTACAAGGGGCAATCAATAGCAACATTGTGCAAGATCCACCAGACCCTAGCACTCTTGAGCAATTGGTGGGGGAACTGATCAGAGAAAGAAGGAGGGATAACCCCACCCAAGCGCATGACGGTGATCTCTATTCCCATCGTATCCTGGCCTACAACCCACCCAGATTCTTCGGCACGGGCGATCCTGCACTATTGGAGGATTGGATCCCTGAAATGGAGAAGCTATTTGATTTGACGTAGTGTCCTGATCAGTGGAAGATATAGTGCGCTACTTACTATATGAAGGGAGAGGCCGATGTCTGGTGGCGCACGGTGGAAGAATGTGCCAAGGCACCAAGGTTTAATTGTTTACAATTCACTGAGCTCGTCAGGAGTCGGTTTATCCAGATTCCTTGAGAGATCAGAAAGAAGAGGAGTTTAAAAAACTTCTGCAGCGGGACATGACCGTATATGAATATGCTGCGCAGTTCACTAGCTTGTTGTGTTTCCAACCGCCACACTGCCATTTGGACAGGGAAAAATAGAAGCAATTCATTGAAGGACTCAACTGGAGGATTAGGGACAAGGTAACAGGCCAGAAACAGTGAACGGTATGACTGCGCTGCGAGCAGTGAACGGTACCTCATTGCCAAGGATAAGTATTTTGGTCGTTCGAAGAGGAAGAGGGATGATCGGCAATCAAACGGTGGCCCATCGCATGGGGGCGCTAGTAGCTCAAACCAACAAATGGTTCCTTATCACAACTCGCTTCCCAGAAATCGAGCTGGGGGTGGAGGGTATGGCAATCAGCGTAGACAGTCCCAAGGCTCACAAGCAGGTTCAGGTGGACTTCAACAGTCTAGAGCAGACACTCAGGGACGGTCTACTACCAATATCAAATGCTATCAGTGCGGAAGGATAGGACATATGGCGAAGGACTACCGGACCGGCCATGCCATAATTGTGGGGAGCGCGGTCACATCAGTAGGGACTGCACAAAGAGGAATGATAATCAGAGGAACCCCGGTCAGAGAAATGATAATCAGAGGATTGGGAATCAGAGAAATGACAATTGGGGAAACTACACCGAGAGGTCGGTTGCTGTTGCACGCCCTCAGGTACAGATGAATAGGGCAGAAATAACCCAACAATAGCCACCCAATAACCGAGTTTATATGATGAATCATCAGGAGGCCCAACAAAGTGGAGCTACCGTGATCAGTAATCTCCAACTCTTTTCAAACAATATCCATACTTTGTTTGATTCGGGTGCAACGCAATCTTTCATTTCTAAGTCATTTCTGAACAAGAATAACCTAGTATCAACAAAAATACAACGGGGTATCCATATTGGGTTACCAACGGGGGAGATTGTCATGTGCGATCACGTTATCGCCCATGTCTCTATTGTCGTAGGGGGAGAGGAATGTCCAACCGATCTCATTGTCTTTGACCTCCATGACTTTGATGTTATTTTGGGAATGAATTGGTTGGAAGGGCACAAAGCAATCATCGATTGTCAAAAGAAGATAATAACGTGTAAGAGTCCTAAGGGAGGAAAGATTAGATATCACGGAGAGGGTTCAAAAGTAGAACTGCAGCTTGTATCGGCCCTTGTAGCATGAAAACTGTTAAGAAAGAGATGTCACGGTTATCTCTATAGCTTGGAAGATTTGACTAATAAGGAGATAAATCTCTCTGATATCCCAATAGCGCGAGACTTCCCTGATGTATTTTCAGATGAGATTCCCAGGATGCCGCCAGTCAGGGAGATTGATTTTGCCATCGATTTGGTACCATGTGCAGCGCCAGTATCTAAAGCTCCATATAGAATGGCGCCTGCAGAATTGAAGGAGTTAAAGAGCCAACTGGAAGAGCTTCTTCAAAAGGGATACATCCGCCCTAGTGTGTCTCCATGGGGCGCACCTGTCTTATTTGTTAAGGAAAAGGACGGGAGTATGAGACTCTACATCGACTACCACGAGCTGAACAAGCTTACCATCAAGAACCGGTATCCCTTACCACAGATTAACGATCTCTTCGATCAACTACAAGGGGCAACAGTGTACTCGAAGATAGATCTTCGTTCTGGGTATCACCAACTACGTGTGCTACCCGATGATGTGTCAAAGACTACATCTCATACCCGCTGTGGGCATTACGAATTCCTAGTGATGCCGTTTGGGCTTACTAATGCCCCAGCAATCTTTATGGACATGATGAACCGAGTCTTTAAGCCATACATTGATCGGTTTGTTGTAGTATTCATCAATGACATCTTGGTATACTCCAAGACACAACAAGATCATGAGGAACACCTCCAAACTATTCTCGAGACTTTGCGATTTCACCAGTTCTATGTCAAACTCAAGAAGTGTGAGTTTTGATTGCAAAAAGTTACGTTTCTAGGGCAGGTGATTTCCGGAGAAGGAATAAGGATAGACCCGAGGAAGATCGAGTCAGTGATTAATTGGACTAGGCCGACAAATGCCACAGAAGTAAGAAGTTTTCTTGGCTTGGCCAGATATTATCGCAGATTTGTTGAAGATTTCTCCAAGATCGCCATGCCTTTAACTAACTTGACATGGAAGTCTCTTAAGTTCCTATGGACTGATAAGTGTGAGGGCGCATTCGTGGAACTTAAGAAGCGTCTCACATCAGCCCTTTATGGAAGGAGGTGTACGACACCCTTTACTTGGATGACATCGAGGATACGATAGTCATTGGGCCAGAGTCACTACAAGAGATGACGGAGGCCATCAAACAAATCAGAAATAGATTGAAGGCGGCTCAAGATCGTCTAAAGTCGTACGTAGATGTGCGACGAAGGCTGCTCGAGTTTGATGTGGGGTATCATGTATTTCTAAAGGTTTCTCCCACGAAGGGCGTTATGTGATTTGGGAAGAAGGGAAAGCTAAGCCCACGCTACGTAGGACCTTTTGAGGTTCTGGAAAGGATCGGGGAAGTTGCATACAGGGTTGCACTACCAATTGACCTTTCAGACGTGCATAACGTATTTCATGTATCACAGTTGAGGAAATACATGGCAGATCAAAACCAGCTCATTCAGCACGTGCCAATCATTCTTGAAGAGAATCTGACATACAAGGAGCAACCTCAGCAGATTTCAGATCGTCGTGAGAAGATCCTCAAAAACCGTACCATTTCACTGATGAAAATCCTCTGGGCTAACCACCTGACCTCGGAGACAACTTGGGAGGAGGAGGAAACAATGCGGAAGCAATACCCGCATCTATTTCCAAGAAGCCATCACTTGCCCTTATTTAAATCAGTTTCGGGGACGAAACTTCCTAAAAGTTGGGGGTGATGTAATACCCGAG
>JAOVYX010012472.1:0-32666 GCA_035668315.1 Drosera spatulata
CCATACCCTCATTTCCTCCGCCGCACTCTCTCCAGACGATGACTCCGGGGCTCCAGAGCAACGGGATATTCGATTCGTTGGTCATTGATGACTTTATAAATACAAAAATTTGATGTATTTCATTTTTTTAGGATTATGTATATTACTGATGAGATTATTGAGTCATTTTATAGATTGTTGATGTATTTATTCAGGTTTTTATGATTTTAATTTATTTTATAGGACCGGATCCGTGATGGCATAACGCTCACGTGTCTCCCGGCGCGAAAAGTCAGGGGCGTTACATCAGGAAAACCTGTTGGTTATTTTATATTGAGAATATTTGATTGTCCTGCCTATATCCATATACAGAGTTCTGAGTGGTCCAAGATAGACGCAAGGTCCAAGAAATGTATCTTTTTTAGATATGAAGACGATGTAAGGGTTACAGGTTGTGGGATCTTGTAGCAAGAAAAAGGATGATAAACAGGGATGTGATTTTTGATGAGAATCACATGGTGAAGCAACATAAAGGAGTTTGACTGTGCGAGGGAGGAATCAGTTCAGGTGGAGCTTCCTAAAGTGTCAAAAAAGTAGGTTTTAGATCAACATCATCAGAGTTCTAGTGATTCTGACCAGGTGGAGTACATCAGGGAACAGAAAACTGAAATTGCTCCAGAACAGCAGCAGGTGCCCGACAGCATTGTCTTGGATAAAGGAAAACGGAATCCAAAGACGTCTGTGAGGTATGGTTTCGATGATATGATAGCCTTTGCATTAGTGGCAGGCGACAGTGAATCAGGCAGTTACTCTCAAGTTGTCAAGACTGATGATCGTGATAAGTGATTGACAGTTATGGTAGAAGAGATGGAGTCACTTAGAAAGAACAAGACTTGGGAGTTGGTGACACTTCGAGAGGGCTCGAAATCAATTGGTTGTAAGTGGGTGCTCAGAATCAAGGAGGGAGCATATGATATGGAGGTAGAGCAGATGGATGTGAAGACAACATTTCTTCATTGGTATCTTGAGGAGATCATCTACATGGATCAACTTGAGGGATTTATAGAACCGGAGAAAAAAGGATTGGTTTGCAGATTAAAGAGATCGTTATACGGCCTAAAACAGTCACCTAGGCAGTAGTACAAGCGGTTTGACGGGTTCATGGTGACGTATGGTCCTTTGGTACTTTGAATGATGCAGGCTTCATCCCATCTCGTTAATAACGTTCTATGATACAGCAATAACAGTCCGATGTTTCGTCTCAAAACTGGTTTGAGAATGACAAGATATATATAATCTTACCTGTAATGACCAGCATATAGATTTTAACGACCAACAGATTTCTCTTTCCCCAACTTCTTTCTGTTCTTTAACTCAGACCCACCCTTGTTCTCATCATTATCAGGTCTTCTAATGGCAAATCTTGCACCTGATGATGATGTATTTGACTTTGTGGGGTTGACATCATCTGAGTGGATGTATCTGTTGAGTCCTTGGTGAAAAAAGGGAAGGCAGAGGGAGGAAATGGGGAATTAGGGTTAGTGAGATTGTGAGTGTTGATTGTAGGTTAGTGTTGATCAGAGTTCAGTTTAATCGATTCGGTTTTACCTGGTTTGACTTTTACAATTCAAAATCAAAATAGAAGAGATTAATTAATCGGTTTGAAAATTCAAATCAAAATCATTTATTAATCGATTTTATTTTTTCGATTTTTAAACGATTTTGTTTATACGATTTTTTAGAGGTTTTTTTATGAGTTCGTCTTAAATAACTTGAGATTCTAATTACATATATCTTTCATAAAAATAATTTTATAAAATTTTTATTACACATGTTTGCAAAAATAAATGAGATATATCGAGTTAAAAAAAAAAAAGAACAACATAATTATACTAAAAGTATATGAAAAAATGATTTTCTTATTAACCAAATAAAAAATATGATTGAACACTTATACTTCCATTTCTAAAAAAAATAAAATAAAAATAAAAATAATATCTATAATATTAAGGATATTATGTTATCTTAGGTTTAAAAAAATGTTATGTGTTTGATATTTAAGCTTAATAATTTTATGTAAAATAATTACGATAATTAATAATAAATGGTTCGATAATCAATGATAAACGGTTCGGTTAATCGATTTACCATCGATTTCACGGTTCGGTTCGTTTTTAAACCACGGGTTCATTTTATAAACCAAAATCGAGCAATTTAATAATCAGTTTGGTCGGTTTCCGTTTATCGGTTTTGATAACGATTAGGTAATCGATTCGACCTCCGTTTTAACGGTCTTAATTGTAGGATTAGGTTTTTGTATGTGAGGATCAAATGGTGCATTGTGGTTCTTGGTGTCTTAGGGTTTGGTGTTGTACGACAGAAAACAGCAATGAGGCTTATAGCTATGGCATTAAAGAGCCCTTCACTTCTGCAACATTGGAAAGATAAGACCCATTTGCCTTCAACATGAATTACCAAGAACATTTGTTAATTGTTGCTTATACTGACTCCGGTTATTAAGATTAGGTGATGATGTTTTTAAGGTTCTTTTTTCAACAAATAAGCGTCATACACGTAGTTGTCAATGATCTGAAGTTAGAAAACTGTGTGTTAACATTATCACTTGCTTCTTAGGGTATCCGTTTAAATATATGTATTCGAGTATAGATATGTCACACTATATAGAATTTTCGTCATGAGTCCTTTACTACTTTTTTTTTCCATTTGATTCGTGTAAGCTGCTTTGGTAGTTTCATGTCTATTGTAGTTTGGAAACAGAGCCTGGAATGGGGTTGCTTGCGATTATGACCATAATCTTATGTATCATCCAATCTCTGGAAGAAGATCAACAAATCCACATAATCTTGCGCATGCCTCGGAAGGGTTTCTTAACCTGATCCCTGATCACAAGACCCAGCACATATCCATAATAAAGTCTACTCTTTGACCAACCGCGACTTATAGCAAAAAAACAGCAAAACCATTGTCATCATGGCGTAAGTTCAAAAGCTGATCTTATTCTCTTATTCATCACCTGGGCTTTCACCCCCTATAACATTTTCAAAATCCACAGCATAGGTTTCATGCCTGTTGCGGTTTTTGGATCATACAACGAAGCTTTTCTACTTAACATCAGCTGCAGCTAAGGGCTGCGTTGATCTCGTTGATGGTATGACAGAAGAGGTCATTGACGACTTTGACAAAGTCAGGAGTCGGATCTTCTCCTGGATTGTTGCTGTAAAGTACTTGCAAATTCATAGTTAGTATGGAGCCGCTGGTGCAAGGGGAGCCTCCTAGGATGTCCTGGATACTGGAGTCGTCAAGGGCGTCTGCAATGGCAAATCCTGAGGGAAGAATAGTGACGATATCAGGGTTCCCTTCGCCACTCATGATCGCTGTGATTTTATCCACTTCTAGTGGAGCATAGACCATGAGAGAACCAGTTTCATCCGTCCATGCTTGTTGCAATATGAGCATGTTTTTCTCGGTCTCTGGCGCAGCCTGTAAAGGTATATATATAGACGTTACAAAATGGAATGATCTGCTGTGAACTCTAAACCAGTTGAGCAATGTACCTAGAAGTTGAGTGAAATGATCTACTAAACTCTTGTGCAATGGAAATAAGAAATGTTAAATTCGACTTACGGGAGGATAGAGGACGGTGATGGAATCCATGGTGTCCTGACGATGAGAGATGCGTGCAAACTCCAGCATATATGCTCCATATGACAAGATGCACCACTTGCCACGAGTTGATAGATCTGACAGGAAACTAAAGAGCTCCGCTCTTGACACAGGCAAGCGAATGGACTTTGCCATGCTCAGCACAACACCAATTGGCTCCCCGGGATTGCTGCAGTTGGAACGAGTCATCATTTGTGTGTCTTCTTCAATCATCATGTTAATCTTCTTCCAACCCTGCTTCGACGAACCACATATTGCAGAACCAAAGCTTGCATTCATGCGCCCGGCTAGCTTCACTACGCTTCTAGTTCCTGCCTCGGTCATTGCTCCTTCAAACAAACAGAAGTATAAGAAAACAGGGCTCATCGGGATTTGAGGATTAGATGTCAAGGCCAATTACTTGACTACATCAACATGCTACATTAACAAATGGTTCACGGACTCAACCTCCATGACGGAGGTCCAATTCAGGTCTCAAATCCTCCTTGTAGTGCCGGTTCAGCAACACATGTGGTTCGCAAAAGCCAAGTCGAAGATCAACTTTAATTTAGGTTCTAGCTCGAAGTCATCGTATAAGTGAAACAACATTAATGATTAAAATGAGACGCACCTGATTCACCACTGATTATGATGTTTTTGGGAATGATGGCGCAACATTCACATTGTCGTTTGAGTGTAGCAAGCCACCGGTGTGCACTAAAGGCAACCCCAGAGCGCAACAGTGCCCGATACATAGGGTGCGCGCAAGTTTCATCATACTCAAGATGTTCTATCCATGTCACCTTAAAATCCAACATATGTTAATTCAGTGAGGATTGAAGGCGGAAATTGACAATTACGAGAACTATACAGAACCAGGAAATAGGTGAAGATTACCAAGGAGGATTCATTGTTCAAGTCTTGAATAATTATACCAGAAGGTAGTCTTCTGCACTTCATGGTGTTTGCATAGAAGCCCTCTGCCATGTTCTCGACGGAGGAATCGACCACAATCCACGTACCCTGATGCTGGACGCTGTACCGAATGAACTTGTCCCGCCTTAAAGGGACGAATGGCGATGGAAAGAGGAACTCAGCAGTCATCTGTTAGCTCAGGTATTTATCAATAAGGGTACTGTCAATACCAAGACCTACAGGTACAGGAGAAACTAAATAAGAAAGAAAATTGCACTTGCCATTTGCAGCTTGCCTGCTTCGCCACTGTATAACTGCTCGTGGATTGTCGCTTGGCTGATCATACCAGGAAACAGCTCGACCCACCGGTCCTAATTTATCATAGAACAAGAAAAATGCTTCAGTCGTTGCAGTTTGTTAACAGAATCAAACAGTACATACAGTTCAATGCATTAGAAGTGCTGATAAGATAATCCATCTATGACGACATCAGTGTCAGCAGATCTAATATGAACCCTCAACTAAGATATTGCCCTCACAACCCCCTGTAACATGGCTTCATTACCTCGTATTAAGTTTACCTGGATTGTGGTTATATGGACCAATAAATGGACAATGATTTAATTAGGAGTATACAACTAAAGGATAATGGTTGTTGGTTCTCACGTTGAAATAAAAGAAGAAATCTAACCTTTGGGAGAATAGTTGATAATGCTTATCATGATGAAGGGATGTCTAATTACTAGCTAGCAATAACTTACACATGACATGAAGGCCTTGACGAGCTCTGATGCAGTAATAGGGACCTCAGCAGACTCTCTAGTCGCATGAGTGACGAACCCAGGAGCACTCGCTTGATCACTGAAAGGGGAAAACCTTTTGGAATACTCCTCCATGTTCAAAATATCCTTCCCACCATCAAATAACTTATACCACAAAGCCTCATCCTTCTGAGCCAAGGCCAGCATCTCCTGCATATGGGAAATCGCGATAGCAAGATACGGCGAACTGTTGTAGTCAAGATCATGACCTTCTGATTGGACACCAAGACAACTTTGCCAAGCTGCAACAACAGCACCAGAACCAAGCGGCTCCGTCTTCCTGATCTCAATAGGCAAGTTAAAGTTGGAGAATGCAGCTTTGGCTTGTGACTTGCCCATGATGGTCTCTGCGACGGCCCACATTCCTGATAGTTGTTCCTTCAGCTTCGCGTTCTCATCCCTCAAGTGCTCTTCGTGGAGGGATAAGTCGACGAGGATGTCCCTACCGCCGCATTTGGTGCAGATGGGGTTCACAAAGGCTCTCCTCAGCATCATGTTCTCCTTGACGAGTCTGTCATACTCTTCGCGCAGCTCTTTGTTCTCATACTGTAGGACTTTGGACTGCATTACAATTATGCAAGTCGTCAAGGAACTTGAATTGAAGACATTCTGATTCATAACCAGAAAGGATTGAAAACTACGTATGAAGTTTGTCTAGATTGTGATAACTTGATTACACAAGTGAAGTGGTGTCATATCGGCTTTCGCACAATGTTATGACTTTGTTCTATCAAATAGTCATGTTTGTGATATGAGATACATAGACGGATATTATTAATTTGTAATTTAATATGAACAGAATTCGTATTTAGACAATTCGTTAAAGTTGGTAGTAATGCCTCGTTTCCCGATTGACTCCAAAGTACATGTTTTGAGGTTTAGATCTTATCTCGCTCGTGCACCAAACGAGGTCTATATATAACGAAAGACGGGATACCTTGGTTTGGGTACGTTTGTTCTGAAACCAAAACTTGACTTGCATAGGATCCAAGGCTATTCTCCTTCCCAGCTCAGCCCTTTGCTTTTCATCAGGATGAGGACACAAACTAAAGAACCTACCGAAAAACAACATCGCAGAAGAAAATGGAATCATTAATTATAAATCACACATTAACACCACATTAATTCCATCCATGATACAAAGGAAAAGGAAAGACATTCATTGTTTTAACTTAGTTGTTACTTACTTACTCCCATAACAAAATCGAGACTGTGCACCCATTGAAAAAAAAAAAAGTGTGAGTTAACCACATAACGACAAATAAATAGGAGAAGTTAGAGATCGAACTCATGATCCAGCATTTCGTTCTCATATTATATCAAGGAATCAATCCTATCAAAAATCTAAAACCGATGATATAAGCGTACTCATGATTCATAAGCGTCATTGGCTAGGATTTTGGGTTAAAGATAATCTCGATTCATATATACACACTACTCAAATTAAACTCACATGACAAATCCATGTTAAAGTTACAGCTTGAGTATCTCACGACCCGAAAGAATATTTAAGTCGATAACTTTCATTTGCACCAACATTAGGACTAGCTATTTCATGACATGAGGAGTCTATTCTAAGCTTCTTCACGATAAATAAGTACTGACATATCGTTTTTACCTGTCGAGCTCTTTGATCTGATGAGGCTTGTGCCTTTTCTTTTTAATCCGACTTCGCATCCTGCTCGATCCTTCCGCCCCTTCTTCCTCTTCTTCCTCGTACTCGTCATTGTCATTCGACGAGTACCAATTGTTGGTGTCGCTTCCCGACCCATTTGCAGAACCGGCAGGGGCAAATTGGTCATTTGGTATTCCCCGATTGCAGTTACCTCTCGTCATATTGGTCTGCACCAAAGTTTAGACGATCATTGAAAATCGGACCGTTACTGAAAATAAGTCTAAGTTTCGTGCTTAGTGGTGGTGTATAAGATGGGATTTCTAGTTTCTCATTTTTCATTGCAAAAACAGTCACTACATCACATTTATCCAAAAAGAAATAACAGTCACTACATCACAACTTCGAATAAAAAACTTGAAATTAAAGAACACTAAATTGATTATATAGATATTCACTTTTGATGATTCTAAGGGAAAAACTACCTTCAGAGAACTTTTCTTAATTGTTGCAATAGTTATCTCAATATAGTTACAACAACCTTATAATGGTTAACGAAAGAGTAACATGAATTCAATGCCTAACAAAACTAACAGAAATGTTGCTGACAATTATTTCTGCCGTCATCTTTTAATTAACACACACTCATGCCTATCCTTGAATTTAGAAATTTATCATCAAATTGTGTGTGTCCCATGAAAAACCTATCACAGGAAAGAAGAGTTTAGAAAAGCTGCACAAATGATTGTAGTTAACCTTTCTTAAACTCAAATCATCTATAAAAAATAAAATAAAATAAAAACAATTTTTCCATGTTTTCAATTTTTTGTACCGTATTAACGTTTTTCTCTATAATTTCTAAAGGGAAAAAAAAATTTACCCTCACTTCTTTTTTAAGGGGAAATAGAATGTGACATTAGCGACTTGTATTGTAATTAAAGTTTTGTTCTATGTTTCTAACGGTGGTGATTATTAGATACAAGGATTTCTAGATCAGCTCCTCGCCGTTGGATCTCTCTAGATACGTACTTGCTTCATCCCTTAATACATGAATCACAATTTTATTTGGATTGTCCCACATACTTACAAACTTTCTGTCTTTTGAAAAAAAAATTCATTTTCAAAAAAAAAAAAAACTAATTCATCATACTCTGTCACATTACACTCCACTACGTGTTTACTTAATTGATAACGTAAATGCAACTAATTACTGTCCTTACGAAAATACAGATTTTTTTTATTAACATCCATGTATAAAACTTCAATAAATACATAAATTTGCATATCAAATCAAACGGTCGTATCTAATTTGAGACCAGAGGAATATATTGTTAGCAACTCATTTCGTTTGATCTTTCTCGAATTAGGAAACCAAAATAATACTAGCATCCACATCTTACATATGACTGTCATACTTGGTATTTATATCAATAATCATAAAATGGTATCCACGAACCTTGGTAAAACAACCATAAAAACACCTTGGGAAACTAAAAAAGAAAAACGTTTATTGTGAGTACACTTCTTTTCATAAATCTTCCAATATCGATCGAATCCCATCATGGTTTCCCCATTTATCCCATCAAATACTAGTAAGATCAACACTAAAGCATTACAAGACTCAAAAAACTTCAAGATTTGATGGATGTTGATAAATGGTTTACTCCAACTATCTAGTCTAACAGTCTATCAAACTATCACTGTATCAAGATTTGATACAGTGATTACAATAACATAGACATTGACATGATCCAAACAGATATCATTGCCCTAAAACAATTGTTGAAGTAGACATAGTCATAAGAGCTGATAAAATCAAGGAGAAAATAAAAGGAAGAGTTGAGAAAACGGAGATTAAAAATAAATTAAAAAATACTTAAGAAAACAACCTGAGATTGATCACTTGAAAAACGTTTTTGGTTAGGTAGATTAGTAAATTCTCAAGTACATGAACTATAATGCAAAGGCCACGTTCCTACATATAATACAAGTCATCAATCAGCTAATGAACTCTAAACTAAAAGGTTTTTGAAATAAAAAATGAGATAAAATTGTTGTCAAACTCCAAAGACAATGGAAGATCGATATCTCATCTGAGGAAATTCGTTTTTCATTAAGTTGATGAATCTAGCACTAGCTTGGTAAAAGCTTTAGACATTATATAATTTGGTTCACGAATTACGATAGATGAAATTATACAACCAACAAAAAGGAACAGAAAACAGCACCCACTAAAATTTAAGCATGAACAATGAACTCCACATTGAATTCAATCTCACTGAAACGACAACTTATCTTAGATCACATTCCTCAGGAAAATGATCCAATGTAAAACTATATTTGGTTGTACGAAGAACTAAAGACGACATAGAAAACATAACGACATAAGCAAGTACCTCAAATCAATAAGCTGATTATTTTCTTCCTTTCAGGGTTGTAGAGAGGAGAAAGACTGGTCGGACAATTTGATTATCTCTCAATCAGCTTTCAGTTTGCATTGTCCTAGAATTGTGAAAAACATGACAATATATATAAAAGATCATAGTTATTGATGGATATTTTTTTAAAAAATAAAAACAAGAAATCTACCATAGTTTCCAATGTAATGTACAAAACTATATAGGAGGATCAACCAATTTTCAAAAGCCACATAGTCATCTATCATAGGTCTAAATTACAAGTGATATTATGAAAATTCCCAAGTTAAAATTAAAGGAAAAGGAAACAAAGTGTGACCGTTTCATTTTTCTCATGTTGCCTTTGGGCTTGATAGAACCACTCCCACCAAGGCGCGTGCGCAGCTCACGTCCCTGAGAATAGGACAACTCGAAGTCAACTATTCTTTTTTTGGTTGGGTGAATTGTGCTTTATGGGGTTTTGAGTTTTGTCCACTATATTATCTACAATTACATGGAAACATAATGGAGAGCTTATCCCTAAACATGAAAATCATTTACACCTGTGCTTTGTGTCAAAAAATGAAACCAAAAGAAATCGAACAAGGTCCAATGCACCTTAAGGTTTGATCTCATGCAGTCTCCGGTTTAATATTATCTGATTTTAGTTCATCGACTCTACTTAAAAATATTAAAATATCTTAAACATATAACGTACATGATACGATTGTTTTCTTTATAAGCTCACATCATGCCTAATTCTTGCAAAAAATTCGTATTTTGGATGTCTATTATTTACGATTTCATGCTTTGCATCAAACTAATTGAGATCTCATAAGCTTAGAGGATTTCCATCAAGCATATGGTAAGATCTACAGAGTGACCGGTAATCAATAAGTAGCGCGCGTGATTTGGTTCCATATCAACTTATCTCCATGTGCGTGAACATATTACACGCAAACATGCTTCTAACTTGACTTTAAGCAATTATTAGAATTCACCCAGAAATTCTTTGTGATTAATGCTGTAGATTCTGATTTGTCGTTCAATTTTAGAAAACAATATATGAGAGTCACACTATCCTAAATAAGTTTCTTTTATAACACCATGATTCGTGAATTCTTCTTTTACATATTACATGCACTATGACGAAACCTTGAACTAAGTAAGCAATTTTCACGAAAGCGGTACTTGAATGCATTACTTGAATATCAGCTTTGTACGTATAAACCGAACAATTTTTTTAAACAAACTAATTGATGGTTTTCAAAATTAGAAAAACAAACAAAAAAAAAAAAGAAAATATGATTTTCAGCAGACTTTTAAAGACGGGCCTCGATCTGACACTATCTAAAGGGCCTAAGAAGCCCAGCAAAAGACGAACGACCCTATCTTGGTTGAGCTCCTGAGCCAATTCCAGGGCCAGACCGAGTCAAGCCCGAGGTCAGCATATAATAAGGGACAACATAAAATCAATTCATCATGAAATGAACTAGTAGAAAAATGATATATATCAACCAATATGAAATTGATATATGTAAATCAATAAAAAATAAACACGTGACGTATCAACAAAATAATCCCTTACATGTCAATTATATATTTAAATATGATACGAGTATAATATAGGAGCATATATTGGCTTGGCGCGGGCATTCCAGAGATACTTCAATTCCATCCTATATTAATCTCGATACCGTGATGTAGGATGCCTGACCAGTGATACCCAGGGTTTGACAAGAGTCACAGATCAGTGGAGCAGGCGATACTAAGACAAGAAGGTTGTAGCTACAGACAAGACACCGACGGCCATAATGCCACTCGTTACGGGAGTCGAAGATGTCGCCGACGTCGTCCCTGAAGAGAACGAGATTTCCATGGTGGTGGTGGTGGGGCATCGGCCCCGAAAAAATATAAGGTTCAAGTACCAAGATCGAATTTGGCTGGACGAGCCGGCAAATAATAAGCTATTGTGGCGAAGGAGGCGATGAGGAGGAGCAATGCCATAACAAAAGCCACCTTGATTGCGGTCATTGCTGCTCTCTTTAATCTGTTCTTTCGATTCTTGCTGTGCAACTTCCTCATAATCGTTTGCGTTTGTATAGCAATTGAAAACTCGGCCAAACTCCATTGGTTGGTATTGGTAACCAACAGACAATAGAAAATGAATTTTATATTATATATCGATCTTTATTCGTGTAAAATAGTTTATTTTATTCCATAAAAAATCATTCCTTCAATCCAAACGTAACATAAGCGAGCTCCACGTGTCTTCAAATTGAGCAGTAGCAAGATGATCTTTGTTCTATGATAATGAAACAAATCTGTCGTATAATTTGCCGTCAATTTAGGGAGTGAGCAAATGACTCTCGATACAGCTCAAGGATCCTAACAGCAATATCATGAGTAAACTTCCCTTGAATTGCCTTTGGGATCTGACTTTAGACTCGAACTAAAGTACCTAAATGAAGGAAAAATATCTATAGGAGGTCGCAATATGAGTTATGTGTCGGATATATGAAGCAAGCATGCATGGAACTGTATCGAATGATACCATCCGCAGTATGACTTTCCACGCAATCAAGCACACCAACCGCAACTGCTACGAGGTATGCGGACATGATAGGAGATTCCCTATAGGTAATTGTCTTGAGACCATCAGCTTGATGCTTTTCATCATCAACTGGCATGTTGGAAAGAGCGACCAGATCAGAGGGCACATTCAAGGTGATCTTGAATGTAGCTTGAAATCATAATTTAAAGGTAGGTCAACCAAAAGTATAGAAACTATAAGATGATCTATCATAGCTCACGGATAGACAAGTTCTTAGATTGAAACAAGCCTACAATCAATTCACGTGACATTGTGTTGATTAATTACTCTCTTTGTTCCATTGAAATTACAATATTATATAATAACTATATTATTCAATATGTATTTTAAAAAATTTATTATTCGTCTTAAATACAACAAAACTATGTCAACGACCTAGATTTGAAGAATCCAACTTAAAATATCATTAATATTTCACGATAATTTTGCATGAAACGACATTTGATCATCTCATTGACAATTCATGATGCAAAAAAGTTTTTGATCCACATGTGCAAATATTGTAATTTCAAAGGGACGAAGGAATTATTATTTTACCACTTTTACCTTCATGATGTAGATAGATTGTAACGCTCCGAAATCCGGCATACCCGACACGTGATGTTACGTCGTCATAGATTCACTCCATGACAAGACTAAATAACCCAAACGGGTTTATAGGTATAGAAATTAAGGAAAACTATCAAATCATTATCATTATAAATCCAAATGATGTTATGCAAACCCAAAATACATTATATTACCCCACAAATATATTGTTTAAATGTCTACAAGTGATCCCAACCAAATTATTTCATGTATTCACTATTACAAATTAAATAGTAAGGTAATTAACTACATGCATAGATTCTCACTCTAGCGCTTCAGTATCGCTCTGTGATAGATGTACAAATAAAACACATAATCCGTGAACTAAAAGGTTAACAACCAAAAGTATATGTATTCGATTTTTAGGGTATTCCCCCGACTATGGCGATCGATGATTACCTGTGAAATATTTTCTAATAACCACAGGAAAATATGAGCGTCATATCAAACTATACACGTAATAATAGCTTATATGTCTTTATTCTCTTTTATAATCTTTTACTTATTTAACCATCGCAAGTCCGTGTCCCGACATGAAAGATAGAACTCAATGAGGACAAAAGAAGAAGAGAGAGTTTTGAGATATAGACACCGATCTGGACCAAGTTCTCAGTCACATAGCATCCATCAAAATCATTTGAAAACCCATTGTTTTTTTGTGAAAGTGTTTCTATTTTTCATAAATATTACGCATGATTTAGGTTCACGGTCCAAAATCACTACGTCTCTTGCATGTATTTCGGTTTGCTATACCCTCACTTACACGTCGAAGATCCCCCTGAGGCAGCCTTACACCCAATCGGTCGATGATCTGACCCGCGACTTCTTATCGCTGCGCATACGAAAAGAACCACACTTGTCCTTTTACTGGCAAGATTTAACGTTTGGCCCAGTCAAGTCAGCTTTGAACGCTCGTAGAGTCAAAGAACCTGATCCCGGAGGATCCACTATACGACCTTATCGACGACTACTTGTTCACTTATCTTTACTTTGTCATAAAATTTGTTATAGTGTTCCTTAAATCCACATTTCCTTTATCATTAAACATAATCATCATAAAGATTATCCATCATCCTTCTCCGTTTCTATCTTTCACGATATTACATCATAATAAATGTATCGTTTGGCCACGAGAACGTTTTCATCATATTAAATGTCCCGACCCCTGGGACGGACGAGACGTTCTCTGGAACGGGCGTCCCGGCCTCTGGAACGAGCATCTCGACCTTTGGAATGAGTGTCCCGGCCTTTGAGATGGGTGTCTTAGATTCTGTCTATTATGACATTTTGACGCATTTAATTCTATAATTTCTCGTATACACATTTAAAAACTATTTTGTAAAGTTCTACATAAAATAGACTCTACAAACTTTTTATAAAATTAGAGTTCTTATCATGAAGTCTTATCAATAATTGAAGTTAATTCGTTTAAGTTTATAATTTCTGCTAGATTGGACAGTTTGATCTTTATTCACTTATTATCTCACAGATCATTACATACAACTCTAAGGTAAGATTTGTAAACTGTTATGAAAACTGGACTTAAAGAGCTTTTTAGTGATATAAAGCTCGTTTTCTAACTCTTACTGAGTGATTCTGAATTAAGATACAAAGTCAGTTCTATAACCAGTTTTTACACATTGACATATCCAAACATTATGATTTATATCTTAGGATTCATAATTGCAAATCATGATATTTCAACTTTATTAAAAACTAGACATGTAAGGCTTCAACATATATTAAAATCAGGATTTATTTCAAATCTTATAGTTTTTCATTCACACATGAAATACAGAACGGGTCGGAATGTGGTTTGATTACCTCTCGACAATTTTTTACGTTTGAGACTTTATTTGATGATAACTCTCACTCTACACGTCGGATCTTCACACCGTTAAATTCGTTGGATTCCTGACTCTCTTAATTTCGTAACGTTTTACATATGTCGCACTTTGTAACTTTCGTTACTTGTCGTGTTTTTAATCCCATTTATTTTAAACATATGCTTAACATATATATATATATATATTTAAATATTTATTCATCTTAAAATTCTCGGATATTACATAGATACTAAAAATACATATTGTGATTTGATATAAAATAGAGACATTTTGAATTATTATTTTTTCTGTTTGTTAAAAAGATAATTTTAACGTTGTGACATTTTTTTAGTTAGTTTTTTTTTTTTTTTTTGTATGTATGGGCAATGAAACATTAAAAGTTGCTATTAATTTTTTTTTAGAAACATTCAATTACTACTTTCAATGGAAAATAATGGGGCAACTCTAAGAAAGTATTACTTGAAAGATTTTATTTCAAAGATCTACCATTAATTTTTATAAATTCTCATAAGATACTTCCTCAACCCCACCCAAGTAAATAGTACTATCTTCGTTCTGTTCAAATTATAACGGTTTAACCCGACACGATAATTTATGTGTGTATTGAATTAATAAGAAATAATAATAATTTTGTCCTTGTAAGTGTGAGATAAAGGAGCGAGGAAAAAAAGAAAGAGAAATGATGATGGATAGATTGATGTGATACAAGGTAGGGATAGTTTGTTATTTTTATATGAAAAAAATTGATAAATAAAGAAAGATTATAATTTGAATGGGACGATACAAAAAAAAGTGTTCCAATTTGAATGTAACGGAGGAAGTAGTACGTTTATAAAATAAAATAATACGTCTCGAAATCCGACCGTAACAAATAATATGTCTGTTGGAATCCAACCGGAACAACTAAAACGTCCGTCAAGATCCGATCGGAATAACTATTTCGTTCGGTCAAAATTAATACATCCACTGAAATCCGACCAAACCAACTAATACATCCGTCGGAATTTGATCGGAGTAATTTAGATGTCCGTCGGAATACGGCTACAGTTAGTAATCCGATCTGAGTAATTAAAACGTTTGTCAGAACGAAACAACTATGATAATAAGCTATGATATATTTTCAGCTCCCTAGATGAGTGATGATCCATAACATCAATTGGTTGTGTAATCTTATCGAGCTAACAATATCACACCGTTCATCCATGAGATGGACGATGCAGTTTAGAACAATTTTCAACCATTAATGCTAATTATGAGTGTTTGGAGTGATTTTGCGATCAAAACGATCATTCTCGATAAAAAGATTCTGAGATGACATCACGACATTTAAGTCGGAATCCGTCATCATATTTATTAACCTAAAAATTAACGACGGATTCCGTCGCCAATTTCGAAACCATAATAATCACCAAATCCATAAAATCAAACCGTAAAGCAAAACAAAAATACAAAAATTCGTCCGATCCACCACCCCACGACGTCGACTCCACCGAGTAGCACCGACTAGCCATAATCGTTTGATCATCAAACACAAGCACAAGCAAACAATTTATCTCTCACACACTTCTTCTCGCTGCCCATCTCCCTCAACCCAGCCTCTCTCCTCACCCCAACACTCCTCTCTTCCGCCACCACCCCAACTCCACAGCCCTCTCAACCCGAACCCCGGCACATAATCCTCCCCCAATTTCTCCACACGAGGCTGATGCGACCGACACAGAGCTGTAGGGTAGCGACGGGGTTGCGAGGGTGGTAGGAGGAGTGCTTGAGGCACCATTCGAGGTCGAGGCCGACGACGGGGCGGTGAAGGCGGCGATTTTGGATATGGAGGATGATAGAGGATGAGGCGAATTAGGAATTCGATCGAGGGGAAGGAAATCGAATGTTAGGGTTGGTGTGGTCAATGAGATCGGATTATGAAGAGGCGATCGCCATTGATAAGCAAGAGAGCTGTGAGCCAACGACGGCGGACAAAGATGTTGATCGAAGAGAGACGAGAAGTGGATGCGGGTGAAGATATAGTGGTATACCGGGGGAATTAAAATAGGTCGATGATATTTGTTGAAATTAAGTCTTAAAATGGTATTTTTGAAAAAAATTTACAAAATAATTGAATGCATTATTAAAAAAAAATACAAAATAATATTTAATCTTTAATGATTTTATCAAATTTAAAATAATTATTAAACGTGTCATGAACGATTTATGAAACGATCATTAATAATTTAAATTATATATTATAATAACATAATTTTTATATTAAAATAAATAACAATATTAATTAAAAAACATATTAAATAATATAATAATAATAATAAAATATTATATTAATGTTGAAATGTATGAAGTGTAGCTAATAAATTGTATTATTTTGACTTACCAAACCCAAGACAGGATGACGTTCGAATCCCTGGAACTTTTTGACAACTGTCGAAAACGTGACTTTCCCATCAATCCCAGTTGTCCCCGTCACGGTCACACAAACAAATGAAAACTCAAAAACCCAAAAAACAGGGGGGGAAAACGCGTACAAACACACGGTTAACACACCAACTACTCCCCTCATCACCAGTTCCTCACAACACCAAATCCAACCCACCGAATCAACTCCCTTTTCCTCAACTACACCAGAAACCCTCCAACAATATCCCCTCAAAACCCAATCTTGACCACAAATTTCGCCGAATCTCAATCGATCCCATCATGGGCAGTGCCCGAAACGACCCAGAATCAGGTCTCTTTCGACCCAAAACAAGATCAGCGAACGGTGGTGCAGTCAATTACTTGTATGCGTTGGGGGAAGAGGTGGAGGAGCAGTGGATTTCGTGGCTGGTGCCTGTGATCGTGGTGGTGAATGTGGTGATCTTTGTGATTGTGATGTATGTGAATGATTGCCCCAAGTATGTGGCCGAGACGGATGGATTGGGTGCGAGGTGTGTGGCGAGGTTTCTTGGGAGATTTTCGTTCGAGCCGCTCGGGGAGAACCCGTTGTTTGGGCCGTCGTCGAACACGTGAGTTTGTGAGTAGTTTGTTTGTTGTGGGTTTTGGATTTGGTTTTGGTGGATTCGGGTGTGCACTTTTGGTAGTTGTTGAATTTGGGTGTGGTTGATGTTTGTAGGATTTGGGGATTTGGGTTTTTTGGTTTAATATTGATCGATTATGGTTTTGCTTAATATTGATTATTGATGGTAAAGTATGATCCATTTTTCATTAGTTCTTGAAGTTACTGTTTAAAGGGCATTTGTGGAATCCTATAGTCGTATATGATACCAGCCACAGATGTGTGGAGCATGCTAAGGGTGCTCTTGCTTTTATCTCTTTGTTAATGATACCTTGAATGACCAATGCCTGCAGAATAGGATATTGGGTCTACAATTTTGAAGGAATGCTGGGAATTGAAGTCAAACATTTTACTTTCTGCTGCTGTTTGTATTTGTTTGAGATGGGGATTTGATCAGGAAGCACCATTGGTTGGGGATTTGGGTTACGGTATTTTGAGCAATGCCTGTGTTTTTGCGTAATGGAAGTCAGTTTGTACGATTCATGGATCAATACTTCCTCCTCGGGATGGTTATGATAGACTTCGTGGTTTAGAATTGATCGTGATGGGGAAATTTCCATTGATGGGATTATTACTTCAACCTATCGAGTAGTTTTATTATTTTTGAAAAAACGTGGGCCTTTCTTGTTTGAGGCGCTCTATTGATGGTTTAAGTGAAGCGCCGTTTCTTCCATCTAGGTTCCGTTATACCTTTATATATTGATAACAAGAAATGATTTTTTGTCGAGCTAAAATTTTCTTTGCTGAACTTTGAGCGTCCTGTACAAGTAGCATTTTCAGCAAATGCCCAGTTTGATCAAGGAACTGGATACAACCAATCTACGATATTCTTTGAGCTGATTTTAGACTCTTAAGAAGTCATGTCTGTGTTCTGGTCCAGAAGAAAAGGAATCTTGATGTTAGCGGAGCATAACAAAAAAAGTGAACCAACCTGGGTTGCTCTAGTGGTGTTCGACTCAACTTTCTTCTTGAAGATCTTGGGTTCGAATCTCACTATCCTCAAAATTCAGGTTGACCACACCCGATCAAATGTAGTTTTTTTTGTAAATTTATCACGAAACATCAATGCTTGTATAAATTACGTAATTTAACCTAATTCATTTTGCAGGACGATTAGACGTGATTTGATATGAAAACGAGATTTGTATTCATACGTATATAATAGTGCAAAATATATAGATGTTATAAAATATGTGGGGCGGAGAGAGTAAATATTGAAAAAAACTGAAATTCTGATATGTATTTTTATTTTAAATAGATTGGAGAAGATGGGAGCACTTGACTGGTCGAAAGTTGTTCATAACCATCAAGGCTGGAGGCTTCTAACTTGTATGTGGCTACATGCTGGTCTCATCCACCTTCTTGTTAACATGTTGAGTTTGGTCTTCATCGGTATTCGCCTCGAGCAGCAGTTTGGCTTCGGTATTTAACCCTTTTCCCTGTTCCAGATGCAAGAGTTCTTCTCTTCGTGAATAAAAGTTCTCATGTCTGTAGAAAGTCATGCCTTTGTTCTCTAACTTTCAGTAATTCTGCCCTGTTTTTGCTACTTTTCTTGGTTAATTTTAATTTTATTTCCTTTGCATATTATGATTGCAGTTAAGATCGGGATAATCTACGTTGTATCTGGTTTTGGAGGCAGCATACTTTCTTCTCTATTTATTCAGAACAACATCTCCGTGGGGGCCTCCGGTGCCCTTTTTGGGCTCCTTGGAGCTATGCTTTCAGAGCTTATCACGAACTGGACCATATACACTAACAAGGTAATGTAACGGTGATGCAGCATACATTCTCCGTCATTTTTTCTAGCATTTCTTGAAAAGAAATTTTTTTATGTAGTGTTTTTTTTGCACTTTGAGCATCCTTCTCCCTGATAGCATGATGTTTTCTTATGTGAGTATGTCACATTGATTAACATACTCTGTTCTTATAGGTTGCAGCACTAGTAACACTTTTGCTTGTCGTTCTGATCAACCTAGCTGTTGGGATTCTTCCTCACGTCGACAACTTTGCCCACATTGGTGGATTCCTTACAGGATTCTTCCTTGGCTTCGTCATACTACCTCGTCCTCACATTGGATGGTTGATGAGCCAGGGTCAAGCCATAAATGGTGGAATCAGATCTAAATACAAGGCTTATCAAATCGTGCTTGGAGTGATCTCCTTATGCTTGGTCGTTTCTGGGTAAGTTGATATTATCCGAGCAGTGGCAACTGAAAAAATAAAATCACGCGTGCTTTGGTGTTATTCAATTTTGAAGGGTCATATATCATGAGAGTACTGTCAATAGTCATATTGCTTTTTGTAAGGTAATTTAGGTTGTTGCAGTTGGGTTAAACTCGAATGTCGAGGATTTGAATCCTGACCAAGGAAACAGTTTAGCGCCTAAACTGATTCACATTCACCTACTATCTTTAAGATAACATTTGCGTATCTTATGAACCCAAATAGTGAATAAGTAATGTTGCGAAATCGTAGTTGCCTTCTATTTCCCTAAAATCCTATTCCAACTCTTTTTTGTTTGCATTAGAGGTCCTTTTGCCCCTTCCTACCTTTTTTTGTGAAGTGCTGGCAATGCTATTTGCATTTCTGACTTTGCTTCAATGTCTTGGGAATTCTATGCAGAATCACGGTGGGACTGGTGATGCTGTTCCGTGGTGAAAATGGCTATGATCGCTGCCATTGGTGCCGATACCTTACCTGTGTGCCCACCTCTAAATGGAAGTGCAACGTGTGATCGAAAATGCTAACCTACCGTTCATCTATTCGCCTTCCTGTATACCTCTGAGATTTTCTTTTTGTTGCTCTTCATGTATGTATTAGATGTGGTGTTTGTGTTCTTGGTGAGTTACCATGTGTAAATGCATAGTTAGAACTAGTAGCATGTACCGAGCTCTGTTCCTTTCTTCTTGTATCCAACTACGCCAACATTTTGTTGGTGAAGTTCTCTTTGCTATAGTTTATATTGGGTTTGATTCTTTATTCCCTGTTCCTGTATGGCCTTCCTCCTCTTCCTCCTTTTGTTGGTTCTTTGCATTCCGAATTGCTTTGGTTGCCCTCACAGCGGAGTGTAAACTGTTTGAAGAATTGTGTCCCGTGCAGGGTTTGATACGACACGAGTTATCATCTGTTGACCATGGTTCTGGGGATCTTTCGGCTTTGGTAGTTTTCCAAGATATGAGAGCCTTTGTTGGTATGTGCTCTCTGGGACTTACAATAGTTATACTACATCTAGGGACTTCTGAATCCTGAGTTCAACCACGGGCAGCCTGATGTTAGATTATTTATTGTCGAGTGCTGCGGTGTGGAAGAAGAAGAACCAATTCTCAATTTTATTTGGTCGATTGGCAAAGATTAATAGTTACCTTAGATGTCCAGTCCAGCACATGTTTACAGAGCCTGGCTAAGGTGTGGAAAACTCATGTATTCATTATGTGAAGCAACACCAACTTCGTTGCTTACCAACTCTCCTTTCTGTATACGGAGTACTTAATATATCACCTTTGTCTTCAAGAAACGCCGAGGTCCATCAGCTCTCCCTGAATAAAATGAGTCAGTACAAGTCCCTCCCCTTGGCACTGATTGCGTCCTTGATCCTCCTGTCATTGGCCAGTCTGGTGCCTGCTGTAGTCGATTGCAATACCGTGACCCAACTCTTGTCGACGTGCTCTACATTCATCACATACGGGAGTCCTGATCCTATCCCTGGCTCACCATGCTGTGATGCAGTGTCGAGCCTAAACAACCTTGTCAATGTACCTGAAGACAGGAGATCCATATGCCACTGCTTCATGGGTTTGGTTGCTGCTTATAACCCCAGCTCTACTGCTGTGGCCACATTGCCTGGCTTTTGTGGAGTTTCTTTGGGCTTCGTCATTGAGCCGAACACGGACTGTAACTAGTAAGCGTTTTCTCAACCTTACATCTTTACTATAGAAAGCTGATTGTGAATGTTGATCAGAGCTAATGGTGTTTTGTGTTATGTATCTGCAGCATCCCCTGATACTGAGCTCTGATGAGGAGAAGATAGTGGCAGACTTCATATGACTAGAAGTTGGGATTGTAGCATTTTGGCTTAATCATGATTGTATTGCACAAGTCGTGCATTTTGATAATGAAAATTTGTTTTGGTGCTCTATGATGGTGAGATGATTGTAACAGTTTAACATGTCTTGTGCATGCACAAGACATATCAGAGCGTTGAACATTTTTATTCATAGCAGCACGCTTTAAGTAGATGACGAAGGAGGAAGTTAAGCAACAACTCGAGGCATTTGACTACTTAAAACACTATATCAGAGCCTAACATTCGATACAATAAATATATAAACACACATTTCCATGTGGAAACAAAGTAAATGTTAGTCCATTCTTCACTTTAGCCTAGATTTTGCCTACATCCTTGACATGAAACTGCAGTTGCCTTAGAAATACTTGTAACCCATAACATCCCCTTCGATAGGAATCACGAGTCTATCGACACGGCCAGAATCGGAGTAAAACTTCCTAGTGGAACAACTGCCATCATGATCCGAACTTCTCCTCAAGTGGGACATGCGATCCTGAAGTACGGAGTCAGTTCTCCTGGTAGAGCGAGACTTCTCGTTCTCCGGCCTCTGCCTAGGGGCACTATAGCACCTGACCCTTGCTTTCGAGGATTCCGTGTTGGCCATATAATTTGGATGGCCAAAGCTACCAAGGAAGCTTGTAGATGATTCATTTCTCCTCGATCTCCTGCTGCTGCTTCCCGGCCTGGAATGGACAGAGTCCATCTGTGGGCTGCTCTCTGCAGTAGATGCTTCTAGAGGGAAGTTCAACGATCTCAGGGATGAGACTTCCTGATCAGAAAAGGGACTAGCGGTTGGTTGCTGAAGGTGGCTTGTAGAGTAGTTTGCGATGGTATCTGATGCTGAGAGGCTGTGTTCCTGGTGGTCAGAGCTTGAGAAGCAGGTCCGGGTTCTTCCTCGACGGGGCTTCAAGTTAGGCTTCCAACTATCTACTTCGAGGATCTTATCAGTTTTCTCATCATCGAGAAACTTAGGGTTCATCCACCACTGGCCACTTCTTGACATTTCCATCGAGTTCTCGAGCAATTTGGAAGCTGAAAGTGCTTGCTCTGGTGTCCTTGCGTTCATTATCTTTGAAGCTGAACCCATTCTCTGCATGGCAGAAGAACAATAGGTGAAAAGCTGGGAAAGGCCACAGTGACTTATAAACCAACTTAATACGACATGAAGAAGCTATTCCGAAGAGAAAGCTCGCGAGTGTTACAAACGGTTCAACTATACCTACCAATTCAAAACTAGTAGGTTGACTGCTTGCATGTCGATCTAAAAGAAAAACATGGATATGGTACAATCTTAGGAGGGATTGGAGGTGTTTCAAATCGTAATTCTAATGAACAATCAAGAGAAGCGACAACAGTATTTTACATCGAAGTATAACCTTCATGATAGAGGGGCCATCAAAATTTGTCTTGCGTGCATGGAGTTGGTACCTCGCTGGATATTCAAACCCCTGCAGATGGAAGGGTTAAAGCACACACCTTGAGTACTCCGATAAATACAAAATCTGATATTCCTGTAACATATAAATCAGCGAGACATGACATTAGAGAGCAATCTTACAAATTGAGAGAAGTCTTTGCTCTGAACACGGTTACCCCTGGCCCGAGCCTGAACTCGAACCATAGCTTGCATGCGGCGAAGCATATCAGCACTTTGTCTTCTGACCAAATATCCCCTCACAAGAGCCTGAAGTTTAACCAGTCCCTTGAGGGCCTTCAACGCCCTTCTCGCCTTCAAGAATTTAACCCAGGAAGGTAACACGCAAACAATCAGTAGTTGTTCCATCGGATCACCAACAAGAGTGGCCATAGAAAGAAAATAGTACTCTCACATAAATAACGAATTGTGCTCTAGTATTGGCAAATTAGCTAGCAACCGTAATCAGTGTCCCAAAATGGGACACAACAGAAAAACTATAATTCTTGGCATGCTCAAGTAGAAATCCTACTGTTAGCCGATCTCAACATCACCTAAACCAGAATCACAATCAATTGAAAATCTTCTTCCATGAACCCTACATTATTCCTTGATCATTATTGAAATCAATGGATAACAGAAACGGGTTTCCTCCGAGAAAAAGATAGAGAGAGAGAAAGAGAAAAAAAAGTCACTAGGTCATTCTATTTCCAAATAACTAAATTGGAGCAATTCATGACATCTCCAAAATAACAAGATCTGTAAATTCAGCTCGGCAGTTCGGTGGGATGTATCAAACCACAACGGTCCGGCTGTATCAGCATAGACAAAGAAGGATAGATTTGATATGGTCATCTGCTTTTGGGATGTATAAATGGAGCAGTTGTGACATACACATGGTAAGACCAAGGACAGGGACAGACCACACATAATCAAATGATGTTTCTAGCTTAACACATAATGCTCCATATGCTTATTGTTCGGCTATCCCAAGGAAGTCATCTACACTTGTCGCAGGTTCTTTTCTAGTCACTCATAGCTTACTGTATGTTGATTTTGCTTAAGCTAACGCTTTATCCTCTTATGCATTAAACTGTCCAACTTACTATCAATTACTGCTTCCAAAAAACTCGGTCCATTCCATTACAATACAATAACCAATGGCAATGCCCAATTCAGTCAACACCAATTCCACGAAATACGACACACAGCTATGGTCATATGCCAGAGGTGAAACCAGATCCATCTAAAAGTAGCTAAAACAGTGGAAGAGAACACCCCAGACCATCTAGTCGGCTGCCTGGACCAGATAAAGAATGGAAAGCTAACTCGTGACCAGGAATGTAATTTTGGTCATCAAACCCTTGGCTATAAGGGACCTTTATAGGACCACGATGGACCGGGGAAATGAGGACCTCTGAACATTAACACCATTGTGGTGCTGTTTGGCAACAGCTACAAGAACAAGGACATAAACTATGTACTCTTTGTCATCAAGAAGGCAGATTAAAGACAGATTCACGGAGAAAGCATGAATCCCTTCTAACTTGTGCACTACATCCTCTGCTTCCCATAAGTACTTCAAAGTTCGTTTCAACTCGCCTTCCGGTATACTGGTTTCGCCTTTAAGGTATACCACTTCCTATTACTTCGCATCCTCTAACAGGTGCATTACATGCGAAACAGACACGGGACAATCCATGGAACATAGACCTGAAGTAATGAAAGATGTTTTACTCATTTAGGAAGCGGTAGTCCGACGCTGGGTTGGAAAATAATAGAACAGCCTCCATCACATACAGCTTACATGCAACCCACTTAGACCTTAATCAATGTCCGAAAATAACCAGGCACATAGTGTTAGCTACAATCATCGTATCTTAACCAATAGGCAACAGCAAAATGTACTAATTAATGTCCTAGAACTATAGATAACAGTACCAATTATGGCTGATTCCTAACATAGGAAAAATTAAGATAGCTGTAATTTCAGGTAAGCAACAAGCTAGTTTGCCTGTGATAGGAGTAGCTTTCATATGCTGAGCAGCAAACTAGAGTAATCAATGCCATCAATGGCAGTTATGCCCTGTTCACAAGGAAAAGTGGGTATCATCTAATCAAGCCTTGGATGCTGATGGACAAGGACAAGTTGAAAGCTAATACATGCCAAGGCTGAGGACATATAGATAGTCCATGCTTGGTCAAATTAAGTTCTTAGCTAAAACACATGCTACATTGCTGTTGCTTAAACTTTACTGTTTGTTTGGCTATCCCTAGGGTAGTCACATTCACTAGTATACACCATTACACAAAGCTAATGATCAAAACTTCTTTCATGGTTACACCAAAGACAAACAGAAGGATCACAACACTTTGGTCCAATCTATGAATTAGAGTTCATCATTGATGAACTTCTCCGTAGGAACGCATTAAGACATCTCGCTATCTGACAAGATAAGATTAACAAAGTTAGTACTTCTACGTCAAATCCCGCCATTAGGAGCACTAGTTAGTATGACAGCATGAGCTTCAAAAAGATGTAGTCCTTTCTTCCATTGTGCGTTCCACATGAATGGTCTGCGTATCAGGAAGATTGTAAAGAAACGTAGTCCACAAGGATCATACTAAATATCCCAAAGAAAACATTTCCAGCCAAACCATGCACGTTGCAGAGTGTTTTGGTGAGACGGGTGAACCGTGCATACCTAAGAAAAATGTACTACTCCATATATACGCCGAAGTTGTGTTTTAGATCAGCTTCGGGTAAGTGTCAAAATATACACGCGGGATAGATACAATAGACACTAAAACAGTCAACAGAAACACTCCTGAGTTATTCTGTCAGCCAGGGGTTGAAACCCTAAGACGATATGACTCAGACTTCTGAATTTCTGATTCTAGCCCCTAAAACTGCCATAACTTGTTAAGTGCTCCATAATCGTGAATTTAGTAAAATCTCCACAACTATAAGATAGATCCATCAAAACAGGACATAGATTGCTGATAGCAGCAATCTTCGCCCCCCAAATTGCTTATAGCAACAAAATTGGCAAGAAAATGACATCCACCAAATAAAGCACAAAGAAAAAGGATACATACAAACTGCTAGAAACCAAGCAACATAACATCATCAAGGGCAAAAACGTAACACACCACCCAAACAACCTCATAAACAATTCGTCCAATCCACAAAGAAAAGGAATGATGATGTAACCAAATCACTTTTTAAGAATCATCTGAATCTTTTCTCGCATAGTCAACTTTTGATTTCTTAGCAGAAAATTACCCAGATCAATAGCACATCAACCAAAGAAACATAAAATTATCAAGAGATTAAGTGATTGTCGATATCATTTCAGCGTGGATAATACTAACCAGATATGCACGAAAAGCCGACTGGACCTTGACAGCAGCCACCTCCTCCAACGACGCAACCCTCCTCGCACTTCCACTCCCACCCCTCCCCCCTCCTCCTCCTCCTGTACTCGTCAGCCTCACCACCTCCGCGGCAGCCCTCGCCGCTGCAATCGCCGCCTCTGCCACCGCTGCAGTCGCCGCCGCCACCGCTATCGCGTGCTGGCTCGAATCCAGACCCTCCACCCCACCACCAATTCTATTCTCCCCATTACTTTGAATTTGGGATTTTTTGGGTGGTGCTGATGATGGTGGTGGTGGTGGTGGTGGTTTTTTGCGGCCGAGGAGCTTGCTGAGCCACCTTGAGGCTCTGCCCATGGTGGGGTATAGGGTTTTAGGGGTGATTGTGTGGTGGAGACGTTGTTGGGGGGAAATGTGAATTGGGGTGGGGAGTTTGAGAGTTGGGAGAAAGAAAGATGGGTGTGGTGGAGTGTGAAAGAAGGAAAGGAGAGGAGTGGAGAATTGTTTGTTTCAGAGAAGGGAGCCACTTCACTTGCACTACCTTGTAAATTGAGTTTTATAAGAGTAATCTTTTTAAAAAAACTTAAACAATATGTTGATAAACAAAAACAACCCAATTCATGTTTTCAAGTGTAGGATATAAGATGGACGAAATCTTGACCGTCCTCTTCTTTTATCGCTTTAGAGAATTGGATTATATTTTTTTATAAGATTATTGAAACAATTTGTAACAATTCATCGATTTCGTACGTCAAATCTATATTTTAGTTGTTGTACTGAGATAGATCACCTATTCAAGTTGTCCGCATGAAAAAGCATAGGAGGGTGTGATCAGTCTGTTGATGATTTGGTTATTGATCGTTTGATGACCTATCTTATAAACTACTTATCGTACCAAAGTTATCTGACATCAGACGAGTAATAGTATATTCTCGTTTCTCATTTTCTAATTTTAAGTATAGTAGGAGATTAAAAAAATTAAGGGAGAAGCGTACTTGAGAAACTTGATGGATAAAAATGTTACACACGTCAAGTTAGACTTATCTTTTCTCCCCTGCCAAGGGATACTTGCATATGTGGAGGGACTTCAGTGGAGGACCATAAATTGCCGTATAACTATCAAGGGTATGGAACCTTTTTCAAGGGTACCTTCATCACTATTTATGGGACAGAATAAAATTTCGCGGAGAAAAGGGTGTCCACATAACGTGCTCGTGGGAAGAAGGGAAAATATTTTGTACAGAAGTGTTTATATGTACAAATTAATCTGTGATTTTTAAAACATCGTTACAAATAGATTTTTAAGTTCGGAACCAAAACATATCTCGTTTGCATAAGAAACAGGGTTGTCATCTTGCTTCAAGCCTTCTAGGATCCGACTGAAGGCTCCGGTGAATGAACTTGTCAATTTGATTTTTCATACCCGAGTGAATAACATTACTTTCATTTCTGCTGTCGGTTAGTTGATGAAATTTTGGTGTGGATTGTTAACAATGAAGCCGAGGGTGCTAATATAACATAGTTTTTGTGATTTTTGCCCCGGTAATGGTTCGCCATTTCCCAAGTTATACCCATCCATCTATATATATATAAGCGATTCTGTAAATATCTCATCTGAACTTCGCATGTAACGTCCTGAATTGTCCGCTAACTGTGTGATTAGTTCTTGTCAAAAGCGAAAAGAAAATACTGATGCAAATGTTCCTGTAAGAACTCAGTTCACTTATTATTAATGATACTAAGGAGATGATTGGCATCTCATTGCAGATTCACAACAAGAGAACTACAATCCTCAATGCTAAGCAAGATATACTTGCCCTTGTTGATCACTTTTCCAAGTGACCGAAAAGAAGTTCCAGGAATAAAGTGCTGTCCGAACTTCAGTTATTCATCTGCCTCCGACTTCAAGCTGAGAGCACTGCGGCAAAAGAAATACCGAAACAACTCATGTAACATATGACAGACAATGACGACAACGGCGAATTAAGTTACCGCCAAAATTCAAGGGAGTGATAAAGGAAAGCGTAGCTATACCGCAACTGAAAATGGGTTGCGGAGGGGTGCATAAGGAAGGGAGCTGAGAAGCTATCTTGACGGTGTTGCAAAGGCAATCGCTCGTGACTGCCTTAAGCGCAGTGCAGCAGTCTGTGTTCGGCTTACTGGCACCCGGAACTAAGAATGGTGCGCACACGCCCAGGTGTGCCATCTCCGTTGGACATTGTTCTTGTGATCTAGCGACTTGGACTGCTAATGCGATCACCAGCAGGAGGAAGAGGGTCTTTGAAGTAGCCATGTCGAATGTGTTACTTCGGCTTAACTTTATAGTGAACTGAAGTTATTTGAATGATTGTGGTGATTTAATTCCCGTTTTATAGGGACGAGATCGATGGTGTATGGTCCATTTTTGTGTGAATCACCTGTTTTTGTAGCAAGCTCATCTCCATTGTGTTGGATAAGTGGTTAGTCTAATAGTTAGAAGAGTAAACAAGCATGTTTCCTCAATTCGGTCATGATTCTATAGCCTATTTAACCAATAGTGCTGATGATAATTCGGAAAATCCATTATCGAATACGAGTCTTATGAATAACGAAAACATATGAAGTCCAATATGAGCTAACATTACGGATAAAAGGTTATACTCAAAAGTAGAGCTAAGTTGGGCTAATCAAGCCCATTAAGCTTGCTCCAGAAGCCCAATTCTTGCAATGGGCTATTCCAGAGGAATCAAGACTCAAAAAGAAACTTGAACCCGTGTATTGACCTGACCCTTCATCTAAAGCCCAAGAGAAACGGCCCAACAAGTACTCTGGCTTGTCTTGTTGAGTGAAATTCGTGGGAATTGAGGTAGTTCCATTTTTCCTTATTTTGGTCGAAGTCCCAATTTTGCATGTTACTAGTTGATTAAGGATCCACAGTCTCCAATAGCTCACGTCACTCTCTATAAGAACGCCCTACGATTAAAGCATTTGCGGATCTCCAGAATATATCGCGCTATCTAATATACTGTGAGATTAATTTAAAGCTTTGATACACTTCGGAAGTCATAACTATCGTCGATTCAAATCGGTTATGGTAAAATATGTGTCTTGTCTTCTATGTACTGTACCAAATAAAAATGGGGGCTAATGCATAATGCATCTTGGCTTCAAGGCAAAGAACATTGCATACTATGGCTACAACATACAATAAAGCATATAGTAAGTGTCAAATTAATAATAAAAAAGAGATACAAGTAATGATAGAAAATTCACAAATTATTGAAACAATTGGCAACCATGCCTTTAAGAGCTGAACACATGATATTTTTGGCAGTTGGTCAACAACATTCTTGGAACAATGCTACACTTATATGATACTCCTAAATGATAGCTGTATACACATTGTAGATCTATACATTTTTGGCTCAGTTTGGCATACTTGGTGGCAGAGCATGAAGGGATGGACCATATGAAATAAAATATGTTCTTATGGAGATGCAATATTGGACCATCACCATTTAGCCATTGTGGTCCTTTATATGGTTATGGCAATGCCAAATTCACCAAGGGACTAGGGGCGTTGCACCTTTAGTACGTACATAGATCATGACACACGGAGCTCGATTTTCTCCTAAGCTCCCGAGTTTGGATCCTTCGTAACTTGAATCCCAAAATGGAGCTTAGTAATGACTACCGAAGCAACAAAAGAAATTAGTCGATAAATTAACGATTATCAAATGTTACATATGTATCACTATCTATGTGAAGCCTAGTATTGCTTGTTGTCGGGGGAGTTCCTTTGTTTTTGTCGTGGCTTTATTTTAACTTTACGAGGTTATTTGTTGTATAAAATCAACACTAGAGTAGGTTGTAAGATAAGAAAAACTCACAAAAAAGAGAGTAAGGCAGTGTATGTTTTTGGAGCAAGAAGGGCAACCAAGCAGATTTGTGCAGTCAGTTTCAGGGGAGCAGATCGAGGTTCATCCGGTGTCCGATCGTCCTCAAATTTGGTCAGCGGGTCTACAACGCTTGGTTCTTCAGGTTCAACGGTCAGTTTTGTGACGGGAGTCTAATATGTTGAGATATTCAACCTGGAACATCATCCTGCGACTTAAATCTGTTTTGGTGATATTTTCCCTTGTTTTTCTTATTTATGTTTCTTTTGTGTGCCAAGATTGTCATCTTGATATTGTTACTGTCATATACCTCTAGTGTGATCTAGAGAGGACTTTTGTAGGCCCATTATTCGGATATAGTGGGGAGTTTGGATGGACTGCGATATCAGTCCCGTGATTTTTACTTCTCATCTTGAAGGAGGTTTTCCACGTTAAAAATATCGTGTCATTTTCGTTTTATGTTTTACATGATATATGGTACACTAGTATATTTTCCTAAAAAGGTTTACACCAAGATGAAGACGTAATTTAATCTGTTGTACTAACTCGGTATAAGTTGGGTTTTGATAATCCTCCCTACACCAAAGTCACTAAAATTAGTGTTGTGCGTCATGTGTAGATGCAACTAGACCGACAATTGCTCATTTCTTGTGACGACAGGGTTGCTTCATGTACAGAATAGTGATAGCGATGTTAAAAAATCGGATCGTCGGAACCAAAATATATCGTGAAATGTAATTTTTAATAAGATTAGAATATAAAAAACTCGTACACTTATAAATAATCACACGCTAATTATGTTTAGCACGTCCACACTTTTATTTGGATACACTCTAAAAATACATCATATTTTATTCCTTAAACTTCCTATACTTGAAGCTTCTTTGTGTTTTTTGAGGATAATTCACAAAAGAAGAATCAAGGATTATTTATACGAATTTCTATGCTTTTTCCATCGCAATGACATGATCAAAGACTGCTTGATTCAAACTTTGAACATAAGAAGATGTTCAAGTCCTCCATGATTTACCAAAAGAAGAGGAAGAAGAGAGGAGTTGATACAACATGGGTTGCTCAACACGCGATACTCTAGGACCAACACCTTTAATTTCTGGTTACATGTCAATGTGGTTCATCAAAGAAGATATTATAGCCAGCAATTTATATTGAATATTTTCCTATCAAAAAATGGAAACTTATGAAGTTATTGGAAGCGATCCAATTTGTCTTATGCATACGTGGCCGTCGCTGTATTATAATCCACTACTTTTTCTCAGCTGCAGGTGTCGTGTTTGCATGGGATCGTGTTCTTAGTATTGAAAACGATGAAGATTCAACGATGGGCTTGAAATGTTACATTCGGTTTTCATATGTTTATAATTCAACATATCAGTTGTCAAAACTGTCTCTGGAATTCCGCTTTCATCATCCATTCCGCTTACAATGTCAATTAAGATTCCTTTCTACATCATGTTTCATTGTTAGGAACATATGATTACTATTTAATATGGTTTTCTCATGATTAATCCCATAAAAACCAATCAAAAAAGATCCAATTAAAAGACAAAGAAGACATGGCAAGGTACTTTCATTTTCATTTTTCCATCATACTCTATACGATAATGTCCTTGAGAGCATACTTATTACTTGGTTCGGAGTCACCCAAGCCTTTTGTTTTTCTTTCATACTATAAGTGGGGTTCAAACAACCTCCTACAGTCCCATAAGGTGCTTGTTTGCATTAGGACCATCCACTTTGTTTGAATGTGATTTGTCAAGAGGTTGAATAGACATATATGATCAATTCACACTCCATGCAAACTTTTGTTATTGTCCGATACCCATAGCTTTGAAATTGTTATACATACGTGGTAATGTGGGCCGTCTGTCATTAGTTGAAGCCTATTTTTTTTTATATGATATAAAAAAAAATCAACTTCAATTTTCATATTAAAAAAAATACTATTCAAATTATATAAAAATTTTAATACTGTTTAAATTATGTGTTATTTTTAAAAAATACTATTCAAATCATATGATATTTTTAAAATAACTGTTATCTTTTATTAAAATTGTTATCTTAAACGATTTTTTTATGATTTTTCTCTTATCTAATCTATTCATCGACATAACTTTTTCATCCCTTTGTATGAAACCCTATTGTTTCACATTATTTTTTTATTTTTCTCAATTTTTTTTATTTTCTCTAATTTGATTACTTAAATCATAATTATCATTATTTTAGATATAAAGATAAAGATATTACACAATGGAAAAAAAATCAAAAATTATTAAAGTTAATTGATTCATTAACGTCAACAGATATTATTATGTAAATTTCATACAGAAAATTACCTACAACTACATCTTTTCAAAATTAATCCTAAAAACATACACACAGAGACATATTTCCTAAAACATACAATTTCAACCTATTATCC
>JAOVYX010012483.1:0-32665 GCA_035668315.1 Drosera spatulata
GCATCGGTTAAAGCTTTGACCGAAGTCAACGGGCGTGGCCAACTTGGATTTTGAGGCTAGTGGGATTCGAACCCAAGCATAGAATTGTAGATTTATTCAATGTAAACGTTAAAGGGTTTCAAATGTTGTTTTTTTTTTTTTTTTTTGTCACGATTATAATCATTTGGAAGTCATACGTATATAACAAAGATAAATGTTTTGATAATTTATTAGGATAATAGCACTTGCAAAGGATGATTGAAGATTATCATTAGCAACGTTAAAAGGGGAAAGCCAATCATGATGCAACAGATGGTAAGAACCTTATGACCACGATAACATATTTTGTGGGACTAAAATAACGGTTTTCTGTTGAGATAGTGTCTTCGCGGTAACAAGATATTGTTGTGGTTGAGATAATGCACTCAGTGACAAGATATTTGTATCAGAGCAGTATGGGGGAAGTGAGGGAGGCATAGATCCTGGACCGGTCTCATAAATGGTGAAACCCTAGAAATAGATCTCTTTCCCATTCTCTTTCCCTTTCCCTTTCCCATTCTCTCTCACAAGTGAGAAACGATGGCTAGCGGTCTGGATATGTCCCTGGACGATCTCATCAAGAACAGCAAAACCACCGCCGCACGCGGCGGCGGCGCCACCAGGAACCGAGTCGGAATCGGAGCAGGCGGTGTTGGCTTCACAACCAACCGGTCCGGTCCGGGAGCTGCCCGCCGGTTCCCCAATCGTCCGGCCAATCGCCCTGCCCCATACGTTTATCCAAAGGTTTCTATTTTTCTCATACACCGATGAATCTTCTCCTCTCCGCACTTTTTCCAGATCTCTGTTTAGGTGTGTTGTGTGGGGATTTGCTTATGGTTTTGAGGACGGATCCAGGCGCCCGAGGGGATTTGGACTCACGATTTCGTTGCTCATCAAGCAGCTGCTGCGGCCGTCGCTGCTCCGGGAGGCTCCATTGAGACTGGCACGAAGCTGTATATCTCCAATCTGGATTATGGAGTGTCGAATGAGGATGTCAGGGTAATTTAATATATCTGGTTCATGGATTTGTTTCAGCTCGTGTCTGCTTGATCGAAAGATGCATGTGTAGGAATGAACTCTTTGGTTAATTCTAATGTTTGTGCAACTCTTTGGTATTGTGTAGAATATCATGTGGAACTAATTTTGGAAGTGTTGCTTGTGAATTATGTTTCGATGTGATTGTCTTAGGCACAATACTATGATTATTCGGGAAGAATGTAGGAGATTCCTCGTTTCATAGCTTTTCTGCTCTCTGCTAGGGCTTTCTTCAATATTCATGGTTCTGTGCTAAGCTTGATTAGAAGCAACATTGTTAGGAACATTGATCTGATATGTGGAATGGTAGTAATAATATATGTTGCATGAAGTTTTTTTCTTAACAATCATACTTGGTCATGTGGTTTTTGGTGCATGCAACATAAGAGAGGTAGAGTTTGGGAATTTATCGTGTGGCTCATTCTGTTCAAGGATGTATTATTAGTTGCTTCGATATTTTCCATAGCTTCTCATATTGGTCATTATTATGAAATTATTTTTGTGAAGCTGAAGTAAATAATGATGACACTCCGATCTCTAGCAATAGGAAGTTTTGATATACTGAGGGACAGTTTCCCTCGTTTGTATTTAAAGATTAAGTAGCTCTTCAACTTGGATGTTTAAATAAAGCATGCCGGCTTATAGGTAGGTGACTTGTATTATGGCAAATTTGATTAACGAAAATGAGCTGACAAAATCTTTCTCGGCAAACTCCATCTCTTATAGAAACTCATTGCAAAATTCTAACTTTGTTTTTGAAACATGATTAACAAAAATGTCCACAATGATGTATTCCTCTCTGTGTTTTTTCCTTACTTCTACAATCCTCTGACGAATAGTCGATGCATTCCTCTGATTGATTTAGTCACTTCACTTAGTTCACTTGGCAAGTTTTTGAGTTGGCCTTGGCTCAAGTTTCTGAAACTTTTGTTGCCTTGAGGTAGTGGATGTTTCTTTCGAATGATGCAGTGATGGGTGCCATTCTTAACATCATTGGCTGTTGCAGGAGCTTTTTGCTGAGGTTGGCGATCTAAAGAAGTATTCGGTGCATTATGATAGGAGTGGAAGGTCTAAGGTACTTGCAGAGTTGGCACTATTGTAATTCCTTCAGCTTATGAAATAGTTGGGCTGTCCCTCTTTTTACAATTAGGTCCTTTATTTTTTGCAGGGCACTGCAGAAGTTGTTTACTCTAGAAGAATGGATGCTCTTGCTGCTGTCAAGAGGTACAACAATGTTGAACTCGATGGGAAGCCTATGAAGATAGAGATCGTGGGAACAAATATCACTGCTCCTCCCTTAATGCCGTTGTCACCTCCAGTTTTCCCCAGTTTTCCGAATCCTGGTTGGGCTCCTCCTAGAATGTGAGTAGAACGGTTATGTTTCCGGTTTTTCCAGCAAGTTTAAACTTGCCTTTTATATGCTCTAGAAACCTCATGTGGTGGGCTAATTGTACAAATTGGTGGACTGGCGAGAAGTTAATTACTATCTCTATCCCAATTAAGTGAAACCGTTTGACCCGACACATAATTTTATGTATATGTTGAATTTTCATGAAATTTGATGAAAAAAATTATTTTTTTAGTGGTAGTGGGATGTAAGTATGGTTTAGAAAAGAGAATGAGAGAGAAGAAGAAAGGAGGCGTTGATTATGTTAATATAAATTGATTAACAAATAAGGAAAGTGGAGTTGATGCATTTATATTGAGACTAATAAAAAAGAAAATGTTGTAATTAAATTAGGATTGAGGGAGTGGGTAGTATTTGGTCTTAAGCTATTAATCCACTTGGCTGTTCAGAATAAAGCCATCTGTCTTGTGTGTAAATTGTTTCTGTACGGCTGTACGGCAACTGAGTTGCATCAGGACTTTCTATTTTTTACCATGGAGGAATCATATTGATGCATATATACATGCTAATCAAAGAGATCTAAATTCTAATAGTTTGCAGTTTCGGCATTCCAGACTCTCCTAACCTTTGTTTTTTTTTTTTTTTTGGGTATATTGAAACTATATATATGCCGAACCATGGTTTATGTATAATGCGCATTCCAAGTTTTGCTTTATAATTTTTGCACTCGAAGAATACTACCTCTCCTGCACCTCACATTCATTTATGTGTCTTATTGATAATATATCAGGCCACTAGGAAGAGGTGGTATGATCGGACAAGCAGGTGGTGGCCGTGGATTTGGTAGGGGACGAGCACGCGGGAATGGAAATTCAAATGGAAGAACTCGTGAAAAAGTATCTGCAGAACAACTCGACGCTGAGTTAGATAAATACCACTCTGAGTCGATGCAAGAAACCTAGACGTTAATCTTTTTTGATGGAGAGGCGAGCACAGTCAAAAGTAATGTTTTCCTAGCGGTTTGTATGTCATCTGTGTCCTTCTGTTATGGATGTTGTGGCCGCTCTATTGGTGGTGATTGAATCTTAACTTGAACCTCGGCTATGATCCACCATTGAACGGGCAGATGAGGCCATCACTCACACTGCCGTTTTCAATTTAAGCTTTTATGTGGCCATCAGCTGAACATGCTTTGTGGTTTGTAAGAAATGTTTGATTCGCTTTTGAGTTCGGATAGTGCAAACTCATTGTAATGCTTTGCTTGTGAAACTTGATTGCAATTTTTTTTTTTGGGCTAAAATGTTTTGCAGGTGAAGCTTGACGCTGATGCAAAATCTGAGCTAATTAAACATCGATGAAGAATAGAAACCTCTTTGAACTGACAACCGGTGTGGGAGTAATCTCAACTTAAAATTGATCCCTTTTTTCTATAGGGTGCTCGAATTCAATTCTTCGTTAAAATGTGCTGTGTTCTTGATTCGATTTTGTGCAGAGTTTCATTCTTATGAACTACTCTTTCCCTTTCATGGAACTTTTCCTGTGCGTATTAGTTATTATTTTCGTTTTAAAATAATTATATCGTTTTGTTATTTTGATTTGTTCTAAATTATTTATAATATTTTTCATTTTTTAAAAAATAAGATGGGGAGAGAAAGATTTATGATTGAGAATTAAAATTAAATGAGAAAGAAAATAAATTTAAATTTATGTAAATAGAATAAATATTATTATAATTTTGAAATTGAGGGAATATGATTTAAGTAGCGGACATAATTTATCTAACAACAGATGAGGTATTTGACTTTGATAGTCTCCCAGTCAAATTTGAACTCGCTGAATATATTCAATATCTAACATATGTAAGGTTTTCATTATGTTGTATAGTTGTACTGTTTACATGTGCAGGAAAGCGGCGACTCTTGACTTCAGCAACTTTTGAACAAAATTTCATTTTTCGTAAGAAACCAAATTCAAAATTCAAAGTAAGAAAAACGAAATTGAAATTTCAACGTGGAGGCCCGCCACGAACCCACATCCGCCACTCCTCACCGCAATCCACGTCATTCCCCAAACCCACATCCACCGTACGATTCCATCACATCAACGACCCACATTCCAACCCCTCCTCTCACACGGATCAACCTTCACCACCGTCCGTTCACTCCCCAATCCTACGAACCAAAAACCCAATATCCTGCCAACTTCCTCATCCGTCCGACCAATCCCCAATCCAACGACTCCAAACCCCTCATCCTCACCCCACCATTCCCAATAAATACCTCAGAAGTCCCCTCCTTTTCCACCACCACTCTCAATACCCTCTCAAATTCGATCGAAAATGTCAGGGCGTGGAAAGGGAGGAAAGGGGCTAGGCAAGGGAGGAGCGAAGCGACACCGCAAGGTCCTCCGCGACAACATCCAAGGGATCACGAAACCTGCGATTCGTCGACTGGCGAGGAGAGGAGGCGTGAAGAGGATCAGTGGCCTGATCTACGAGGAGACGAGGGGAGTGCTGAAGATCTTCTTGGAGAACGTGATCAGGGATGCCGTGACGTATACCGAGCATGCGAGGAGGAAGACCGTGACTGCCATGGATGTGGTTTATGCGTTGAAGAGGCAGGGAAGGACCTTGTATGGATTTGGGGGTTAGGGTTTTGGAATCTAGGGTTTGTGGGAAGGTGTTTGACGTTGTTGGTGTTGTAGTTGTTTCTATGGTTTGATGGTAGTTCTTGATGGATGTAGTTGATGTTGTGGGCTGGTAGTTGTTGTTTCTAGGGTTGTGATGTTTGGTTTCGAAGTTGAAGGATTGTGAATCTGTTGTTTTCTTGTTAATGAATGAAGTGTTTCTCTGAATTGTTTCTTTGTTGATTGTTTCTTTGTTGTTGATTTGCATCTGTCTTTGATCTTGTGAATTCTTGAGATGCAAGGTTCTGGCCTTGGTTCAATCTTCTATAACCCTTGGAATGCCACTGATTTGTAAGCACTTGATAATCATCGATGGATATTAATCTTAATGCACATAACAAGAACCGTTCTTAATAACGATTTCTGATCGCCCTTTTACCCAACTGTTTGTGCATTGCTTTGTTGATAATGATGTTGTAGTTATTGTGGAAAGGAGAAGGATAGATTTGTGGTGTTTTAGGCTTTTTTTTTCACCTTATTGATGCAACAACTCATGCATGGACCAGCATAGAAAGTGGGCACAATCACTGCACTCCCTTTCCATGCCACCATTGATCACCCTATTGATCTGTTATCATCCCTTTCCCTCAACATTATTAGCGACAATGAAGTTTATCACCTTTACAGATGAAACCCCATTAGCGTCTAGCGATTAAAACGTTTTGATTAGCAAACATCCTTCATGTGAGCTCCATGTTGCTTCTTTGTGGTTTTCATCCACTATATTATCCTTTGCTATGCAAAAAGAAAAGCATATATAGTTTTGATCAACCCTTCATTAGTCATTGAATAATTGGCCCCTTTTCAATTTAGGTTCTGTCTTCTCCTCTCTTTTCCACAACCTAATCATTCGTTCTTTTTCAAGCTTCAAAAGCCTATAAACCATACTCTCGTTCAGTCTCCTCTCTTCTTTTGTATTTGAAGGAATTGCTTCTATCTTTATATTCGTTCTGCTGAATTGCTTCTATCTTTTGGTGTCTTGGGAAGTTTCTGCTTTTTTTCACTTGGGACATGGAGTTCTCCTTGCTGTTTCTTGAGTTGAGTCTTGTCTGAGTCTGATTTGTAGCAAATCAGGATTTTCTGCAATCTGGGATCTTTGCGATCGTCTTGGTGAAAACTATAAAGAACGCGATGTTCTTCTCTGGTGCATTTGGCCTTCTTTTGAGTCTTGTGTGTGGCTGTCTAGTCTTGGCTCTGGTTGCAGAGCTCTGCTACCTGCTATGGTGGAGGAAGGAGAAACTCGGCCACACAAGAATCGAACCGAGCTACAGCGCACGGATCATAGAGACGGATATCCATGATCACCCAGATATCGAATCAGGCTCCGGCAAAGCTGTGCTGCTCCAGTCCTATGGGGAAGATAGCATGGATTCAGAAATCATGAGGCTGCATAGTCTTTTCGGCCCACCTAGGTTTCTATTCACGATCAACGAGGAAACGAAGGAAGATTTGGAGTCTGATGATGGGAAATCAAAGGGTGATTGGAGCAGGAAAGGGTCTAGAGCAAGAAGCTTGAGTGATATTGTTCTCACTATTGAGACACCTTTTCTTAGCCCTTTACCCTCCCCACCGTTGAAGGTTTCAACCGCGGATTTGGCTAATCTTGATCCATATGGCCACAAAGGTTTGAATTCCCTCATTGAACCGTCAATGGAACTGGAGCTGAGTATGTCGAGATCTTCATCTCCGCCTAAGTTCAAGTTCCTGAGAGACGCTGAGGAGAAGTTGCACAGGAGATTGTTGGAGGAAACTGAATATGAGAAGATCAAAGCTGGAGATGACAATGAACACCAATGTCTTGAGATTAGAAGGCCTCAGAATTCATCAACGTTATAGGGATGGATCACACGGAAATTCGAATCAGCCCCACCATATTTTGATAGAGTGGATCGCTGAAGCTCCTCGACATTTTTTCACAGGCTTCTTTTGTTATCTCATTCAGCATAGCCTTTGGATAGAACTTTCGATTTCGCTAGAAGATGCATTTGTTGCACATACCCTAAGTATATATCGTGGTTTACCTTTGACTAATCCAAAATGTTTGTTATGAAAACTACACAAATAGTGATGTTCAGCTATAATGAAATATTGCCGGTGAACTATGGTCGTGACTGTAATGGATTTCAATGGCATGATTAGTTGCAGATAAAAGATACTGTGGATTCATGATCATCTGAAATAGGTAGTCTTGGATTCAGCCATTGTTCACCGCGCTTGCTTGACCACGATGAACAGTTTAGAAGATTAACTATACCAGCAACACAAAGCATGAGATTAGCTACACCGAACAGGAAAAGAAGATTTATACACAAAGATACACTTTTGTGGCATGAAAGATATATGCTTGGAAGTTGTCACATGAAAAAAGCCATTGCCTAATTAATTTTCATGACCCAAGTTATTATTACCCAAAAGTCTGTTTTGAGGTTGAGAATGACATCCACTTTAAAGGCGGGTTTCTGCAAAGAGACCTTTCACACCATTTATACTCCAAATTTTTTGCAAGATCAGAATTCCAAACCACAAACTAATTTGTAGTGGTTCATGTTATTGATAATTCCACGCTGCAAAGCCCATGAATCGCAAATGCATCGAATAACTTGGAATCTTTGATTCAGTTGAATTACAAACAAGCTCATTAACCCGAATTTTGTTTCCAACCCCTTTGTACTTCTAACTTCTACGGTTTCAATTTGAAAGTATCAACTAGTTAGCCTGGCGGACTAATGTAGCAGGGCGCTCGTATGGTACATAGTGATGATGATCTTGCATCCTCGAATCGGTGAATGTGTATCGTATTCGAATGTATGGTTGGTTCTCGATGAAGTAATAAAGCTCTACGACCTTAACCACAAGAAGGCTCATTGGGCGTCTCTTTCTCGGCTTAAGGTTTGAGCATAGGTGTGCTAGTGCAGCCTCGTAGCCTGTATTTCTCGCGCTTTCCTTTTCGATGAGCAAAGTTAGCCACTGGATCGTGTGGATCCGTACCTTCTCCTTGTAAATCGCTTGGTCGTTTGCACACAACATGTTTGTCTATATAAATAGTGATTTTCAATATGAACCCCTTAGAGCAAATCAAATACACTATGCGTTTTGATTGCCATATCCACAATTTAGCATTTGTTTATCAAATATGAACTCTAATGATGATCAATTTTGTTGTCATAATTTGACTTTTATTATTTATATGATCGAACTTGACCGTGAAAATGACTTTAACATATCATCAATGTTTAAATTTAATATATCATCATTGGAACATCATAATCATATTTTAACATTTTCATATGATTTATGGATAAATTATAACTATGAAAATACAAATTTAACTTAACCTATTGAACTTGCCTAAATCCGTAACAGAACATCAACGACCAGTGATCACTTGAGGTACTTTACTTCTTTTGTTGTGCCTCAATAACATCCTTCATTGTTCACTATGTATTCCTTTTCGTCTAAAAGAATTACAACATATAATAGATTAAAATATCCTAATTAAATTTTAATATTATTATATTTGAAAATTTTTTCTGTAAAAATACTCCAATCATTCTTATTTTTCACTTTATATCACGTCAATTCGTTCTATTATTTTTCTCTTTTTTTTTTCTGAGACGGACGGTTATGGGATCCCAACAGCACACAAGTGATGTTCAGTTGCTTTTTTTTATATTAAAAAACTCTTTGAAGAAAATAATATTAAAACCCAATGAAGGAAATATCAACATAAAAAAAAACCTAGAAAAAACTTAATAGTAATAATCCTATAAAAAATTATACTCATAAAAAATACTATCAAAAAATCAAAACAGTCCTTAATCAATAAACAAATCTGAACCGTTGGATTTTTATCCAACTATCCTGATGCTTCACAGGACACCAACCGCAACCGATCCCAATTCTTTTTTTTTTCTTCTATTTCTCCTACTTTTATAAATCAAAAGATTAATTGATATTTATAATAAAAAACAACAAACATAAATTATCAAATCAATTATAATTTTTTTAATAAAAAGATAATATAATGAAATCAGATCTTATCACCTTTTTTTCCTGGTTGTTGTGCATAGCATTACTCCACAAATTACTAGAATAAGTGTGTCCATTTGAATCTCGATGACGCTACTCGTGGGTCCCACACAGACATTAGCCGTTACACACAACCCCAACTCACACCGGAACTTATAAACGGTCAAATATCATCCAAACCCCAACGGTCAAACATCATCCAAACCCCAACGGTCAAGTCCATGATCTTCCTCTCCTCTCTTGAGAGAGATTCTCCAATCACCATCATCAATGGCTTCTCCCAAACCCATAATCTCATGTGATCATGATAACCCGATGCCGATTCGAGAGGAAGAGCATTGTTCTGTGGCGTCTTTGGTTTATGGGTCTGTTTCTGGTTGGTTGTAGTTTTGGGACGTTGATGAGTTTTTTGGGATGCGCGGAACATGTTCGATGAAATGTCCGAGAGGTAAATCTCCCGATTGTGGGTCAGTGTTTGATGGATTTGTCTATTTAATTGTTCAATTGATGCAAGAGCTAACGGTTTTCTATGTTGTGATGGGAATTGTATACATGGAGGAGTCGAGGCCGTCGAGGTCCTTTTTTTTTTTTCCGCTTGGCGAAATGCGGGTTTTTGTCGATGAAGCAGTTTGGTTCAGCCTATGAACTTGGTACCGGGAGTCTCCATGCCGGCGCTTTTTGGATACCATGATGAACCCACTTTGGCTCTAGGAGAAAATATAAGCGGACGAAGTGGAATGAGGTAACAATGCTCTACTCGTATTATGTACTAACAATATCGTGCTTCAATTGATCTTGGTTGGCTTGTTTATGCTACTGTATGTTTTTTGGGCCTTTTAGCTTGTGACAGATATTATGCCTCGACAATAGGATCAGATAATAGCTTGAAATGTTTAGCGAAACTCGAACTTGTAACTCAATTTAAAGGTAGAAACACACAGAAAACTACAAAATTTCCATGGCGTTTTTCTCAATGTAAGTCTTCCAAGTCGTCAATTTTCGCGCTTACTGAACTGTTAGCCATGTGAACTTACCAGGATACATACATAATCAGTATGCACCTAGTGGCTTTCCATCAACGACCTTTGTCCAGTTAAGTGATTCTGAGTCACTCCAAATGATAGTTCACTCTGGGAAACTTCAACATTTTTTCCATGTTCCTCCACAAATAAAGCTTCTCATATAGGATTTACTGTTCTGCTCCTCTATTTTGTACTAAGTTGTAGTGAATGGAATTTGTCTCTCACCCTGCTTTTTTATGGGAATGTTGAGTTTGTCGACTATTTCACGTTCGCGATAGATGTGTGTTACATGGATCTAGTACGGGGTCCCGGCTAGCAAGTCCATTGTCTACATCAGAGATGTGATGTTCATTGAAACGCGTAACAAGAAGATAGCACAGCAAACTGAGACTTCTGAATCGGTGGGGAAAGAATCTCAGCTTGGTGACAGTCAAGATGTTTAGATTATAGGTTCAGATTCAGAATCAACAGTTTCTGATGATGGTGGCCAAAGGTAGATGGTCTAAGTGATATTGGAGAAAATGAGGCTGATTATTCTGATGAGGAGATGGAGGTTCATGTTCCGGTTCCAACTCCTGCGTCGATTCCTGTTGTTGTTGAGGATAAAACACCGGATCGTCGAGTGTTAACAAGGTCGAACAAACCAATAGTGCGATATTTTCCTAGTTCTCTGGGTGCATTTCATGCTTTGAGCGTAACTAGTAGTGAGCCAAATAACGTAAAGGAGACGAGATCTATGGATGATGCAGATCAGTGGGAGAGTTTTCCATGAATGAGAAAATACAGAGTTCAGAGAAAAACAAGACATGGAGCCTCTGTGAACTGCTTGCTGGTAGAAAAGCAATTGGATGCAATTGAATCTTCAAGCGAAAGTTAAAGACAGATGGTTCTTTGGAGCGATACAAGGCTAGATTGGTAGCCAAGGGTTATTCACAAATCAAGGGACTCGATTATGATCAGATTTTCTCTCCTGTGGCGAAGTTGACATCAGTCAGGTTTATGCTCGCAATTGCTGCTGCATATGATTTGGAGATTGAGCAACAAAATGTCAAGACCGTATTCCTTCATGGTGATTTGGAGGAGGAGATATACATGCGACAACCAGAGGGTTTCGTGGTGAAAGGAAAGGAAAACTTGGTGTGCAAGTTGAAGAAGTCCTTGCATAGACTGAAGCAAGCCCCCCTTAGGTGTTGGTAACAAAAGTTTGACATCTGTGTTCTTCAACTTAGATTTTTATGCAGGGAGTCACATCATTGTGTCTACATGAAGAGGGTCGGTAAGGACTTTGTTTATTTTCTACTATATGTAGATGATGTGTTGTTGATTGGGAACAACATGAAGATGATCAAGTCTGTGAAGAGTATGTTAGCGTATGATTTTGAGAAGAAGGTCAAGAAACTGAAGTGTGACAATCAGGGTGCTCTATGCTTGACTAGAAACCCGACTTATCATTCTCGTACGAAGTATATCGACATTCAATATCATTTCATCCGAGAGAAGGTCAAGAAGAAGGTGGTACTGTTAGAGAAGCTTGATACAACTGTTAACAATACAGATTTCTTGACTAAGACAGTTAGTTATTCAAAGTTCAGTTGGTGCTCAACTGAGGTTGGTTTGAAGTCGATGATTGTTGGGATGGCATCCATTTGTGTGAAGTATTCAACAACTGGGAGATTGTTGAGATTATCGACTACTTCACGTTTGCGACAGACGTGCGCTACGCGGATCGAGTACGGGGGTCCCGCTGTGGGAGTGCGAGGGCAGTGATCAAACGGTGTATCTAATATGATGTACTCCCTTCGTCCCATTCAAATTACAACATTTTCTTATTTGTCAATTTTTTATATAAAAATACCAAACTATCCCTATTTTATATCACATCAACCCACTCATCACCATTTCTCTTTCTTTTTTTTCTCACCTTTCTCTCTCTCATATTCACAAGGACAAATTGGACATTCCTTCTAAATTCGACACCCACACAAATATGTATGCTGATTTAACCCGTTGTAATTTCATTAGGACGGAGGGAGTAATACCATGAAAGATCGAAACGGTGAATAAAGGACGAGTGCAAGGCAGAGGAAAGCCATGGTTCAGTGGAAACTACATTGCGCCCTAATGAAACTTAGGAGAAACTTAATGCTCATGAACACAGCTTCAGGAGAAACTTAAGGAGAAACTGCATTGCGTCCGGGCGTCATCCTGCCCACGTCTGGGCACGGTTCTCGACAGAATGAAGTCCGTTTTCGATTCTGATGTCTTGTTTATGGGTCTATAAAAACACGCATGTTATTATTCGTCCTCGATTGAGTTTTAGGGTTTGAGTTGAGATCTAATAGGATTTGAGACGCTTTATAATCCAGTCTTCTCATAGTGTTTTTCCATCACGATTTGTGGTGGTGTGATTTATGGGATTTTTTACGAGGGAAAGGAGTAATCATGGGAAGAGTTACAGAATCATTTATTTCCATAATTGTTGTGTATTCAATTATTTTAATTGTTTCCTAATTCCGGATGATTTGATTTCCGTTTATTTAGTTTCCATAGATGTGTTGGAGTCACCTATAAAAAGGCTATTATCCCTAGAGTTGGGGAGAGTTTTTCAATCAAAGAACCATCTTTTTTTTGTGCAATTATCACTTTATCTCTTTACAGTTTTATTTTGTTTTCGTTATGTGTCAAGTGGTATCAAAGCATGGCTGCGAACGATTCGAATGCAAATCTGGGCACAAGAGTTACGACTCTTTAAAACACTCTGGCAACGATGCAGAAGTCCATCGAGGCGCTGACGGGATCCGTGGAGGCACTCTGTTTACAGCTCGGGGCTGATCTGTGCTCGAGATGATGAAGAGGAATATGTTGATGAAGAGGCGGATGCCGACAAGGAAATAAGGAGGAGACAGAAGATGAAGCTCCACGGAGGGGACGTCGTTTAATTCCCCAACCAAGAATGGAGAAGCCTACAACGGACTATCGGATTAAAGCGGAGATTCCAAATTTTCGTGGTAGCGTAGACATCGAGGAGTTCCTTGATTGGATGTACGAGGTGGAAAGATTCTTCGAGATGATGGATATATCGACAAATAGAAGGGTCAACATTGTTGCATACAAACTAAAAGGAGGGGCTGTAGTCTGGTGGGGACAGCTTCAACAAAAGAGGGAGCAACAAGGATGCAGAGGATGCAGAGGGAGTAACAAAAGAGGCGGATGCCGATAAGGAAATAAGGAGGAGACAGAAGATGAAGCTCCACGGAGGGGACGTCGTTTAATTCCCCAACCAAGAATGGAGAAGCCTACAACGGACTATCGGATTAAAGCGGAGATTCCAAATTTTCGTGGTAGCGTAGACATCGAGGAGTTCCTTGATTGGATGTACGAGGTGGAAAGATTCTTCGAGATGATGGATATATCGACAAATAGAAGGGTCAACATTGTTGCATACAAACTAAAAGGAGGGGCTGTAGTCTGGTGGGGACAGCTTCAACAAAAGAGGGAGCAACAAGGATGCAGAGGATGCAAAAGTTGTTGAAGGGCCGATTTCTACCATCAGGTTATGCACAAGTACTTTTTCAGCAGTACCAAAATTGTGTCCAAGGTACGCGTTCTGTCAACGAATACAAAGAAGAGTTTCTGAGGCTATCCGCTCGTTGCAACTTGAAGGAATCCGACGAGCAGCAGGCTATGTGTTATGTGAATGGGCTGAAGTACGCGTTACAAGAAAATATGGTCATGCAATCTGTATTTGCTGTAGAAGAAGCTCATCACCTTGCTTTGCGGGCAGAGCGACATATACAAAAACAGCCGATCCGAAGGAACACTTATGGGACTACGACTGTAGGAGACTATGCAAGTGGGAAACAACAACCTTCAATAGTCTCAAGAGAGGAACTAAGTAGAGCACCAAAACTGAATTCAACCAACAATCCAACAAAGCCAAACAATGGGAATCGCGGGACTAAATGCTACAGATTTCTTGAATATGGATATATGTCAAATAGTTATCCTAAGCGAAGGACCCTCCATACACTTGAGGAAGCAGAAGAGAATGAGGAAGTGGATTGCAAGCTTGATGATGACTGTGAGCCAATTTGGACATGTGAAGACGGAGATCCGATTGTTTGTGTGATGAGGAAACTGTTATTAACTCCAAAACAAGCAGCAGAGAGGTCGCAAAGGGGGCAGATTTTTGAGGCGTGGTGTTCAGTAAACCAGAATGTATGTTCTATGATCATCGACAATGGAAGTTATGAGAATATCGTGTCGAAGGCATTGGTCAAGAAACTGGAACTACCAGTTGAGCCACATCCAACACCGTATCAGATAGGTTGGATTAAGAAGGGGGCAGCTGTTCGGGTCACAGAAATTTGTAGGGTGCCTATCACTATCGGGAAATTTTATTCAAATGAAGTAATTTGTGATGTGGTGGATATGGATGCATGCCATATTTTACTAGGGCGGCCATGGCAGTTTGACGTAGATGCCACCTATCGAGGTCGCGACAATGTGTATTATTTCTGGTGGAATGGAACAAAGGTTGGCATGCCGCAACGGAGCAGCAGAAGGAGGTCAAGGCTTTTCTGTCGATTGTTAGAACACGTTTTGAATTTTATTCGGATATCCGGGAGTGCATCACGCTGGTAGTAAAGGGAGAAGTTGCGCCTATCACAATAACACCAGAGGTGATGAAGCCACTGCTAGCTGAGTTCGTAGAGATAGTTCCTGAAGAATTGCCAGAGGGATTACCTCCATTGAGGGACATTCAACATCATATAGACTTGGTTCCTGGTATTATCATCATTTTTTCTAAAATTGAGGGATTACCTCCATCGAGGGATTATCACCATTTTTTCTAAAATTGATTTGCATAGTAGGTATCATCAAATCCGGATCTGACTGGGGGACGAGTGGAAAACAACATTCAATACAAAAGAGGCATTGTTTGAGTGGCTCGTGATGCCTTTTGGTCTGTCAAACGCCCCAAGCACCTTCATGCGATTAATAACCCAGGTATTGAAACCTTTCTTGAATCACTTCGTTGTAGTTTACTTTGATGATATACTCATATTTAGCACGACTATGTCTGAGCATATGAGACACTTGCGAGAGGTTCTCTTTGCGTTGAAAGGGAACAAGCTCTATATAAACTTGAAGAAATGCACGTTTGTTGCCAGCTGTCTTGTGTTTTTGGGTTTCATGATAGGTGCTGAAGGAATCCAAGTGGACGAGGAGAAAGTGCGCGTCATCAGAGATTGGCCTACACCAACATCCTTGTCGGCCATCCACAGTTTTCATGGCTTAGCGACCTTTTACAGACGATTCATTCGGAATTTCATTACACTCATGGCCCCGATAACAGATTGTACAAAAAAGGGAAAGTTCATGTGGACAGAAGCGGCAGCCAAGAGTTTCGAGGAGATCAAATACCGGTTGACAATAACTCCTGTTCTCGCCTTATCCGACTTTGAGAAGGTGCTTGTGGGGTAGACGTTGGAGCAGTTTTGTCGTAGGCGGGACGCCCAATTGCTTATCACAGCGAGAAGTTAAACATCGCAAGACAGAAGTGGTCGACGTACGAACTAAAATTATATGCAGTTTTTCGGGCTCTTAAGGTATGGGAAAGTTATATCATCGCGAAAGAGTTTGTGACTTATTCTAATTATTAGTCTCTAAAGTACTTCCGAACACAGGCTCATGTGAATAAGTTGCATGCAAGGTGGGCTTCATATTTGGAGCAGTTCGCGCACACCATCAAACACAAGTCAGGAGCGTCTAATCGTGTTGTCGACGCCCTAAGTTGCAGGGATGCTCTACTAGTTCAGCTTCGAACGGAGGTTTTCGGCTTTGATTGTTTAAAGGATGCATATGCAGGTGATGAAAATTTTGGAGAGATGTGACAATCTTGTCAACTGCAACCCACTGATGATTATCATATTCTTAATGGGTTCCTTCTTAAGGGAAACTATTTCTGCATCCCACGAATTTCTTTACGGGAGCATGTTATCCATGAGTTGTATAGCAGTGGCTTGGGAGGACATATGGGCAGGGACAAGACGACCGCAAGTGTATCAGCACGTTTTTACTGGCCTACTCTCAAGAGGGATGTCGCACGTATAGTCCGGGGTGCTATGTTTGTCAGTATTCAAAAGGAACAGTGCAACATACTGGGTTATACACTCCACTCCCTGTTCCAAGTGGAATTTGGGAAGACTTAAGTATGGATTTCGTTTTAGGATTGCCACGCACCCAACGAGGGGTGGATTCAGTATTTGTGGTGGTTGATCATTTTTCAAAGATGACTCATTTTATTCCTTGCCGCAAAGTATCAGATGCAGTACATGTGGCAAAGCTGTTTTTTCAAGAAATTGTGCGTTTACATGGAGTGCCCTGCTCCATTGTTTTCGATCGAGATCCTAAGTTCCTAACTTCCTTTTGAATCTCATTGTGGCGATTGTTTGGCATGAAGTTAAAGTACAGTTCTACAGCGCACCCTCAAACAGATGGTCAAACTGAAGTGGTAAATCGACAATTGAAAAATCTGATTCGAGCGTATTGTGGAGACAAACCAAAGTCTTGGGATAGTCACTTAGGTATGTCAGAATTTACACATATCAATTCCGTTCATAGCACCACTGGGTTCTCCCCATTTCAAATTGTTTACCAACAACAGCCTAAGGTGGTGGTAGATCTCGCAGACTTGCCAACTGGGCTCTCGTGGAATGGTGTTGCAACCACTTTAGCTCGACAAGTTGTATCTATTCAAGATCAAGTTCGTTCGCACATCGAAGCTGCCAACCTGAAGTACAAAGCGACAGCAGATCAGCATCGTAAGAAGAAGGTATTCAATGAAGGAGATCTTGTAATGGTGTATCTGCGCAAAGAACGCTTTCCGGTAGGAACGTACTCCAAGTTCCAGCCTTGAAAATATGGACCATTCTCGATTGAGAAGCGGATTCGTGAGAATGCTTATGTGGTCGCACTGCCTTCTTTTATGTCCATCTCCTCCACCTTCAATGTGACAGATCTTTATGAGTTCCACCCAGATGAGCCACTTGGCTATCCAGATTGTAACTCGGGTTCGAGTTCTCTTGAAGAGGGAGGGATTGACGAGGGAAAGAAGTAATCATGGGAAGAGTCTCGGAATCATTTATTTTCATAATTGTTGTGCATTCAATTATTGTAGTTGTTTCCTAGTTTCGAATGATTTGTTTCCGTTTAATTAGTTTCCATAAATGTGTTGGACTCGTCTATAAAAAGGCTATTATCACTAGAGTTGGGGGGAGTTTTTCAATCAAAGAACCATCTTGTTTTCGTGCAATTATCACTTTACATCTTTACAGTTTTATTTCGCTTTCGTTCTGCGTCAATTTTTCTTTCGATATTCGGATTTTCCCACGTTAATTTCATGTGTTTTCATTTTTGTTGTCTCGATTTCACATCTTCAAATCTTTAAGAAAAAATCTGGATTGTTGTTGTAGTGGTGAATTGGATTTCACATTGTTTCGCTTATGGTTTCAATTTTGAACGGGTCTTAAAATCTGGTTTTAGATAAAAGCAGCCATGTGAGAATTGAGATTGATGCCTCCAAATGCATGTTGGAGGAAGGCAAGTCCACCAAGTGGGAAAATTTCGACACATCACCCTATGAAGTAGGTCTAGAGAAACTATTATATGTACAGCGTAGTGCTCGTTGGGTTATGGACACTAACAGACCAGATCTGCCACCCTTCAACAAAAGGATAGGACTAGTGACCTCCTCTGCGAGAGATATTTGAATTTCAAACTCGAACCATGTTGGGACGATGAACTCAAGACAACCTCTAGATCACCCTCAGAAGGCTTGTGATTTGGGGTTCTTCAAAGCCTCGAAGGAGAAGACAGAAATGCTTCGCAGAGTTGAGTATTCCTGTAACATTAAAAATAAGAGCTGTCTCGCAAAGCGTGAGAGAACACAATAACCCGCAAGTTCAATAAGAAAAAAAGTGAGGCATGGCTGAGGCAGTAAACCTAGGTCGAAATATCGTCAATTGATCCAGGATCGAATATCAGAGCTAAGAGAGATTTGTCCCGGAAGCAGCCAAGGTACTTAAAAACGACCTTTACTTACCTTGCTTATGAGAATAATGCTAGTCAAATTCTTGAAAGAATAGAACATCAAGACTTGATGTTTGACAGAATTCTGAACATTGCTTATGAGAATAATGCTGAGTTAAAATTCTTCTTGATTTACGGTGCAGCCAAGTTGAGTACTTAAAGAAGGCCCTTGACCACTTGGTGTTCTTACAAAGTGTAATTCACTATGTGGAGAAACTGAGATTGATTCATGAGGTTAAGGTAATTCTGTTTTTGCGTGTATAACAGACTAAATTATTCCATATGTATCATTCTGTATTGATCATTGCTTTGTTAATGTTGTAGAAGAATATTGTGCTCCAGCAATTGAATCCCAGCAGCGGCAACAATAGCGCTGGTCTTACATGGGCTGGGCATCAACATACGTTTTGTTCAATCAGAGTTGATGATCTTGATTTCTGTTAAGTGGATATATGCTAAGCGGATATTCTGGAAGTTGTTCTGAAGCAACCAGCAGATGCACCTCTCACCATACTTTTGTGAATCTTTCTTGTTCACCGCGGCAGGAAGTTGCATGTGACAGAAGATGGGTGTTCTCCCCGATGTATCTACGAGGCGTTCATAACCTTGGGCTTGTTCGAATTTGACAGAAGATGGCAAAGCTGATACATATTTAGAAGCTAAACCCCTGACGTGACTCTTGGCTTGGTGGAGTCAGTCCAATTAATTTTTGTGGTGTTACGGGATTTCCTTCCTTGAATGTAATAGGATTTTGTGTCATAAATTGTAAGATAATGAATTACTGTTGATTGTTTATGTCAAATCTAGATCTTTTGATGTAGAATCAGTCTCTCTAATTCATGACTGAGATTTCTTGAATATGATAGTATAAGCTCCTTTGAGTTTTCAGGGTTCATCCACAACCTGGAAAAAAAATAGCATCCATTGGATGCGCAATATTAGTGCAAACTTCTTGGTGACAGTTGATTGATGGCCAATTGATGGTTGCGCTATCGATATATTATATTGGTTTAGCCTATTGCTGAAAGAGATGAGTCAAAGGAGGTGGATGATCGAGGTGGGGCACTTTTTAGTTGATAGGAAGCAAATGGGGGGAGAACAGTTATTTTAAACAGCGTTTTCGAATCTCACTAGTCTCAAAATCTATGTTGATCACGTCTGTTGATTTCGGTCGAAGTTTTACCCGATGCTGGTGGGGACGTCTTATCAGTGTCCGGGGGATTAGTCGAGGTGCGCGCGAGCTGGCCCTGACACCCTCGTCATAAAAAAAAAAGAAAAAAAAAAAGCCATGTGCTTAGCTTTCTGAAGAAAATAATTATACTGGGGGTTATTTATGCTGTGAAAAACAACCGATTGTATACTGGGAATCAATTTTCATAGCTCATTATTTTATAAGATCAAAAAAGAAAATTATTTTTTAAACCAGGACAACTGATCAACTTAAACTGCTTCATAGGCCCAGAAAAAACTAAACTCCAAAGCCTATTTTCAGAGCCCATAAAACGTCCACAATCACAGCCCACTCTCGGAGCCCAAACCATTTCCTTGTCCCATCCCAATCAATTCCCATTTCTGACTTCCTGTCCGTGACCCCGGCGGCCGGCGTTCTCTTTTCGATCGTCGTCGCCGGCGACCACCCGAACTCCGACGCCACCTTCTCTCTCCGATTCAACTCGCCGCTTCACCATAATGAATCGAGTCTCTGCAGAAGCTTTCCTCTATCGCCGAAGCGGAGAAATAATGGCACTATTCTATACCCTAATATATTGCATTTGCCTCATTATTGCTGTAGAATGATCCTTGATTGTTTAGCAATTGAATTGCAATCCCTCGATTTCTTTGTTATAGTTTTGGTAGTCGATGTGCGATTGAATGATTTGGGTTTGGTGTTTGGTTTCTATGTGCACATGAAGTGTTCGATGAAATTCTATTGTTTTGGGTTAGTGTTGGTGAAATTCCATTTGCGAAAAATGTTGTGCAGTTTGGAATACTTCTCTGGGTAAGTTTGTGTGCGTGTAAAATGTTAATAAAAAATCCTCTGACAACTTGTTCTCTTCGCCTTATGTGATGTCAGATTTTCAGGTCTGTTCTAGTGGGAGACAACAGCGCTGATCAATATATCGCTTTACAGGCTTCTAGGTTTTATTGTGGTCATCTAGCTTATAGTTCACCGCCATTATTTCGTTGAAAATGCGGGTTGGTTTCTTTGGCGATCTTTTCGGTATTTTCTTGACCTCTGGAAATTCTACCAAAAGATTGAGAGGTAATTAATTCACCGGCGCTATTGCGAAGTTAGATTCTAGGGGAATGCTTCTGCGGTGGAGTAGTTTCGGTTGTCAACTGCTGCCTTATTGTGACTTTAAGGTAGAAAGAGCGGGCTAGTATATATCTAGAAGCTTGGTACAACTCTTTGTTGCATTTGTATTCATAACCACCTTTTCTGGTTGTGAGATCATATAACATTATGCATATGTCGGTGCCTCATCTTAGAGCTTTAGGGGGCTTGTAGTGTGTGGCGCCCTGGTGAGACTCCGTCTCCATATAGAACACTAGAATGCTGCAGTTTAATGTTACTATAACCCATGCGCTGCGCTATAAGGACTTGAGCTAATTTCAGTCCTCATGACATGTGAAATTTGGAGTAAATTTCTAATATGAACATGACACCAGAGTTTCATGGTCATGCTTTCAATTCAATGAACTATATAATCATGGTATCGAACCAGTAACTTCACTAAGCTCTGACAGTGCTTGTCTGACGTTGCAATTATTTGATTGCTGAAGAGGTGTACCTGATATGTGATGTGTTCTCTGATGCAACGTATAATTGAAATGTCAAACTTTAAAAATCAGATCTACTAAGTTGTTTAGGATGCGCGGAAATTTAGAGGGTTAAGCAGAATTCCTTATCTATCTCTGTCTGGTGCCGTTGGCTGGGTTATGAACACCAAGAAAAAAAAAAACATCACGCTATCTTGTATCGGTTCACGTTGTACTGAAAAAATCCAATTCTTTTCTCTTGTACCTTACCCCGATACTGTATTACTGTTATAGTGTTATCTGGCAATTTACTGCCATAGAACCAATTAACTTGCTCTATCTTAGTTTTATTTTTTGCCCTTTGCAGGCACTGATAATAGTGCTGCTTGATCTTCTAAGAGACATGAGTTTACTCTTTCTTTCTTTTTTTTTTCTTTTTTTTCTTTTTCAACAAAAGTCATGAGTTTACATTTTAACTTTGAATGTCTGCCATCTTGGTTTCTATAGCATTATATAATTGCCTTTTTTTTGGTTGTTAATTGTTTCATGGAAAATTCCCCCTGTTGGTCCAGCTGTGGCAAGATGGGTAGAAAAGCTGGAATGGTCCGCATCAATCCAAAGAAATTTGCGTCTCTGAACAAACCATGCATGAAGGAGATGATAACATTTCTCAATTGCTTGGCACTGAACCATAACAATGATAACAAGTGTGTATGGCAAAAGGAGCTTCTTGGTGCCTGCATGGATGCTCAGGTATGATAGTTTCTTATCTTAAACCTATTATTTATGAAAGGTGCATGCCATGGCAAACCTCTGCTCTAGTAACCAGTTTGCCTATCCTGGAGCCTAAATGCCCTCCTCATTGATTCATACTATGCTGATTGTTTTGTCCGAATGGTCCCAAGTATTTGTCATTCTGAATTTCTGGCTTGTATTTGTCAGGCCAATGTTAACAAAAAGCCTTTCAACAGCATCAATCATCACTTGAGGAGGCTCAGCAGGGCAAAGTAGCTGCTTTTAACTTACATCGTTGTTGTAGACAAAGAGATAATTACTTGCCAATCTATCTCCGAAGTTTTTGAGGTCTGTTTCTTCAGCATGCTTAGTAAGTAGACTCTCGGATGGTAAGACACCATTGCTTAAAGCAAACGTAGATGGTAAATCAACTGAACTTGAGAAGTGATATTTCTTGATCTGTTTGTCTGTGCCGGAATGTTCAATTCATGTATCTGACCTTTCCGTTGTTGATTATGCTCCTTTTAATCTCAAAGATATTTTTTCGAACAGCTGATTCAGACTTACCTTCTGCTCATCAGCACATGTTCATATGATAGTCACCATCAGAACCTGGCAGCAGCTTTAGGTCTGGTGTTAGTTAAATAGCTGTGTGGTATCCCATTATATTCCATATACATCAGAAACTTGCACATTGGACACAGAAATTCTGTGATGATGTTGAATACGGATTGAGCACCTACCTGACTGGGGTCGATAATGCAGTACTAAATCGAGTTTGGTTTTGGGGGATTGATACCTATCTCAATTCTTCTATATGTTTGTCCGAATTTGAAATCACCATGTGTGGTCTGATTAGCGTTAACAAAAGTTCCCATCAGCTCGCCTGTCTTTTCTTTGTTTTGTTATTTTGGCTGGGTTAGAACAGAGATGGAACGCACAGGGTGCACCTGTAGTGAAGCTTTTTGGTTAGACAGCCCACACTGGTGCCTTCTCTTCGAATTTTCCAGTAGGTTGAGGTGGAACCATGTGTAATGCAGGGTTGAGTCCTTTGTCTGTGACACTCTCTTTATGGAATCTGTGCTCATCTGGTTCCTGGGGTTGAAGGTGGGGTTTACAATCTGTCTATTGATTGAGATATGCGGACTACTTATCTGGGGAGAAAAGTATTCTTCTCAGTATTAGTGCGCGAACCAATGGTCACTTTTTCCCCTTAGGTTTTTACTGGTTTATCTTATATATACGTAGTTACTTGCTTGCGAGACCTCATAGTTAGGTAAATTGTGTTATAGAGTTATAGTATAAGGTGGTATGTAGATTTTGACTGATCTGTTGGCTCGTGATGATTTGAATATTTGTGGTCGAGATGATGGTTGATTACTCTTTTTGGTTATAGAAGATAATGCATCTGTTGATCTCTGATTCCTTGCTCTTGGGGATTGACCTACACCAGAGCATGGCTAATGAGAATTTAAGTTAACTATTCCATAGGACTGGAATGCGGTTGTTTGTTTCAGTACTTGATGCGTGCTTTGTTCGTGTGTATGTGCGGATCCTTGCGAAATCTCTTATGAAGTTTATGCTTATCTTCAATGTTTACTACTTGTGAGCATGAACGGTCAAGTGAGCATAATAGTAGGATATGGAGTATTAGAAAAATTTAAGGCTCCATTTGTAGCAGAGTATGGGATTGGCATCATCATGGAGGGAAGGAAAGAGGTCATGCATGAAAATTACAAAAAGAAAAGGAAGAATACTTGTGTTGGGTCTTTTGCGTTTGAGCAGTACTACTAGACACTGAACAGAGTCATCTGTCCCAACCAAAAAGAGAATTCAGGGAATCAGATTCCGACTCCACTCACTGTCAGTACACCTTCTCCTTTTTTGCAGAATCCAGATTCACTCATTTGTTTATCTATATGTATGCTGGTGAAGATCTTGGTTACAGTATTTTAAATTTGTACACATGATCTCTGTCATCAATGCACCATACTAGCAATGAGTATATAGTGTGCATCTTACAGCTTTGAATCTTTGATAAAGTTAGTCGCGCAAGTAATGAAAATCAAATGTGTTTGTGGATTTTGTTCCATTGATTTTTATAGGGTGGATGACATTTATGGGGTTACTTTGAACTCCGAATATAACTCTGTTTTCTCAAGTATAGAGAATTGTAGTAGTCGTACTGGTATGGTAGTAGCAAGTAACGAGGAGGCACCAAGCAAGCAAGCAAGCAAGCAAGCAACAATGGTTGCATACTTGCATGCCATGGATTGGGAGTGGGTGCAGTGATCAGCGGAGGAGGGGGCCGAGGGGCAAGACCTTCAGGATTGGGTAGAACCCATCGGTCGTCTCCTGTTTTAAGGCGGGCTGATGCCTGATGGCACCCGACCATTCGCATCTTCTTGACTTGACTGCTGCTTCGCTCTATATTTTCCTTCCATTGTGGACAACACTCCAGTGTCTGGTTAACAACAACATTTTCTTGTTCAGAATAATAGTATTCAAACGTACAGTAAGAATTAAGAAACGAGTTACTACTATCTTGGAAGACAAAAGGTGAAAAACGATTATGATTTGTCAAGGTTGAAATTGAATTTAAGGAGCTGGAACAACTTCATATTCGCGTAACGGACGAATACTAAGACCACGCACGTGGGAGTTGGGACTAGGCAACCTTTGAATCTTTTTTCTTTTTCCCATTGCAGCTTCATGAGTAATGTACATGATCACCATATATACTTGAATGAATAACGAAGCAAAAACACTGATGAACATCGATCGAAGGTGCATGAGTATACGATTAACATTCTTACTATATCCCTCTTACTAAACCATCCTTTGAAAGTGTGGCTTGAGAAACAGGAAAGTGAACATTAGGCAGTAGTATAGATGTGAACTATTTATAGGAGCATTGATAAATGGAAGGACCAAATAATCATTAGCGTTAGTTAAACCTCACATTTGTGTTGAAACCTTGGCTAATTAATCAACCTATCAGATGAATCCACCAATCATGGTTGCCGCGTTACATTAACCGTTTTTGCTGCCATCTCTCTTTATCTTTCTCTGCTTTGTGTATGTGTTATCGAGTTTTTCTCTCTCTAAACTCACTTTTATTCATGCATGAATGAGCCAGCAACCGGCTAAGCCCACCACTCTACTTTTTTTCCATTTGCAAATGCAACTATGTTACACATTTCAAATCACATAACAAAACAAAGCAATACCAACAAAAAGAAGGGGAGCAAAAGAACTTCAAGGTTAAGGAAGCTCCCAAAATCCTATAAGGAAGAACCACATTTTAGTTAGTTTTAACTAGTACTAGTATACTCTCTCCATCCCAGATAAATTGAGATAAATTAATTTGATATAAAAATTAAGAAAACTCTTTGACTTGGTTGTTTTTCCTATATTCTCCTTGTGAGTGGGTTTGATTTGTGAGTGAGTTGAGAGAGAAAAAATAAGAGAGATTGGAGTAGAATTATGAATGGATAATGAGAAAAAAATAATGGTGAAGATGATATGATATAAAGTGATGGTAGCAGAGACTTTTCACCTTATAAAAGTTGTCAAACAAAAAACCGTTGTAATTTATATGGAACGATCAAATTTAATAATGTGTCGTAATTAATGTGGGACGAAGGGAGTAGAACAAAAAGAGATTATTGCTCCTAAAACAAAAAAAATGAACAAGGAACTATGGTTACAAAGATAAACTATCTTTAATCGTTTTAAACGTCACATAGATGAATAAGAAAAGAGGAGAAAAAATCATCTAGGAGAAAAAATCAAGGTCGATGATGATCGACAACAGTTGCTCCCATCGTGGATATGGTCTGGAAAAAATATACTCCCTCCGTCCCATAATTGTTGTAACAGATTGATTAGGCACATGTATCGATGTAATGTTTGACACGCATATAACGACGATCAAATGTAATTATTTATAATTTTATCGTGAAACATCAATGATTGTGTAGGTTATGTACTTCAATCTAATACATGTTGCAGGACAATCAGACGTAATTTGATATGAAAACGAGACTTACATTCATACGTAGAGAATAATATAAAATATATATGCGTTGCAAGAATTATAACACGGAGATAATATTATACTTAACCTTATCCACGTCATCGATAATAAGAAACTGTCTCTTGATACCTCAGAAAAATATTTGATGAGTGATCCTCAAATTAGATGAATGAGAAAGAGAAGAATAGATAAGGTCGTTAATGAACAATAATAGCACAAATGTTCTCATCATAGATATGGTTTTGAGAGAAGCCAATGCACGTAACCTTATACCCTCTCAAAGATAACACTCTCTTTGTCTCAAAATATGGGTAACGGGTTGATTCTACACACGAATTTATGTATGTGTTGAATTTATATGAAATTTGACGAAGAAATAATAATTTTTTGATGATAATGAGATTTAATTATTTTAATTTTTTAATATAAAAAATTATTAAATATAATGTTATATATATATTAATACTATGAAACCAAAAAACATGCAGAGAAAAGATAAGGAGCAAAACTTGGTGTTGGCTTAATGGCTATTGTTTTCATGAGCTAGATGGTCTGTCTAGGTGGTGAGGTAAGCTAGCTAGGCAGTTTAGGGGTAACCCCCAATAAAGCATTTTGAAGCCACTATTTACTTTGGTTCTCCCTTCTCCTCCTATCCCTTTCTCCTTTCTCCTTTCTCCTTTCTCATTTTATCGTTCTTTGTTGAGACCTTTCTCTTCCTTTCCTTGCTATAGATTGTGATCTTCAAATCCCACCCCACTAGCGTCTGCTTGCTTCACTTTGTGTGATTCCTCCAAAGAAAGAAATCAAACCCAGCTGCTCTCACATATACACATCAAGCACATATATTCATCATCACTTTACAAAAGCAAATTAAGAAGAGTTGAAAGAAGAAAAAAGGAAAAAGCAAGGGCTGAAGATTGAGATCTTCAAAATTATTAGCACCTCTCATCAAATGGTTTTCTCATCACTTCCTCTTTATTTAGATCCTCCCAATTGGCAACACCAGGTAAATAATATTATGCTACTTTGAATTCTTTTCTTTTCCATCTTTCCCAATCTTTTTCTTACCTTTCATTTCATCCTTTTTAATGGATCGAAAGAGGAACGAAATTCGAAAGTTTATTCAAATTCATATTCTTATATTCTCTCTTTATTTGTATATAAATTATCTTTTAATCATACTCAAATTGCTCGATCATATACAGGTTTTTAAGCTTCGCTTTTATTCTATTTTTTTTAAAAAAAAATTACTAGTATAGGAAGTTTATTAGCGACAAAGTTTTCGATGATTCAACACTTTCAACCGTTCATAATCGATTCAAATAATTTAAGGTAAATAGTGCTGAACCCTGATATGTACATGCTGTTGATGAGAGCTGATTTCAATGCTAATCTATTCATACACATCTTCTCCGATCCAATTAGGGCATCGCTCTATTTCCCCCCTATTTTTACGCAATTTAATATTCTAATTTAATCAATGGCTACGATTGCAGCCACAAGGGCTTGGAAACCATGAAAATCAACACCACCAACACCAACCGACACAGCCGCCGCCGCCGCCGCAGCCAGAAGCAGTTCCTCAACCACGGCTTGGAACCGGCGGCGGCGGTGGAAGGCCGAATTCGACGGCGGAGAGAGCGCGACTAGCGAAGATCGTCCCGCAGCCGGAGACGCCGCTCAAGTGTCCCCGCTGCGAGTCCACCAACACGAAATTCTGCTACTTCAACAACTACAGCCTCTCGCAGCCGCGTCACTTCTGCAAGACATGCCGCCGCTACTGGACACGCGGGGGCGCTCTGAGGAACGTCCCCGTGGGGGGCGGATGCAGGCGAAACAACGGCAAGAGGAGCAAAAGCAACCAAAGGCCGAAGTCGCCAGCTGCTGCATCCAACACGACGACAACTTCTGCAGTCACCACAACGGCAGCAACTAATCTTGTTTCGAATATCCACCACCATCAAACTCATCTGTTTCTGCAGCCTTCTTATTTGGCTACGTTACAGAATCTGAACCGGCTCGGGATGGGAAATCTCGGATTGAATTTGGAAATGCCCGATGGTGCCCCTTTTCAGGCTTGCGGGTCATATGATAATGCACCTGCTCAAGAACTTCCCTTCTTGGGTGGTGGAGGAGGATTTGAAGCTATGTCTTCCGCATCTGCATCCCCTTTGATCAATCCTTACCTTAATTTTCATGACGGAGGATCAGCGTTGCAGCCATCATATGATAGTAATGACATGATGATGATGAGATCGACGACGACGAGGGGGAATGATAATGGTGATGATCATGATCAGATGGTGTTGGCTCAGATGAATGGTGTGAAAATGGATAATCAAGTTGGAAATATGATTAGCAAACAGCTCATGGGAATGTCGTTGCCCGGACATAGTAATGATCATCAGATTTGGGGTGGCGCTGGTGCTGGTGCTGATGCGGGTGCGGGTGCTAATGATGGCAATGTGTGGACGGACCTATCTGGGATCACTTCTTCTTCGGCGGCTGCTGTTACTACTCATATGTTATCATGATGATCGTCATTATTATGTTATGATCGCGGTCATGGTCGTGGTCGTGGTCTCATTATGATGCTCATGAGCGAATGAAGATGGCCTGTGATGATGAGGATGCTCAAGATATGGGAATATGTGGCACGTCTGTACGAGGAAGATGGTGTACTTACATCTTCAAGGTGCCACAGTATTAAAGCTTTATATGTTTATTGATATATATGTCTTTGCATACTCCTACTTTCTTTCATTCTTGGGGTGCTTGTTGTGTGGTTTAATTAGTACTTTGTGTGTGAGGTTCTTTCTTATGGTATTTAATCTAACATTTGTGGAAACTCTTGTTTCTTATTTCATGTTTAATCTTGTAAACTCTTTCACATCCCAGCATGCATTCAGTTTCCACATCCAATATATGCACATCTCTCTTAAGAACTTATGGCAAAACTCAATCTTACAGTAAACTGCACATTGCTATTATAATATTTGTATTTTTAAGAGGTCTCCAATATGAAGTTTTTTGGGCTTAGGTAATCAACCATGTGTGTTGTATCTTCCTTAACATGCACAATATAATTCATTGGAACAAGTTTCCTCTAGTACATTTTACAACTTAAGTATTATAATCGATACATTAGATACATTGGTGTCTTGCTTCTAAAAACAATCACTATGTTGTTTAAATTGTTGGAAAAAATTATATTTTTTCGATTCCTGTACATTAAGGAATAACTCAGTTCGATGTTGTTATATTGGTGTCTTGCTTCTGAATTTGGTTGCATCAAGTTAACATATAATCATTAGTATGATATTTGTCTTGTTGTGGAGTTTGGCTAATCAATCAAAAACGACATTTAGAATTAGCTTCCTACCTAGATAGGGCAAAAAGGAAGTGGATGAGGAAGTTGGTTAGTTGCATAAATGCATAGAAGAATTCATGCGAGAGTTAATTAGGTGCTGGAATTTAATGGTACAAACCGTACAAACAGGGAAAATCGAAGAAAGGCATTTAATTCGTTATGCACAGAAGAATCCTTCTAGATTTGCGGGCACATAACCATTTTGCATGTTCATTAACTTGCTAGGTTAACTAATCTAATTACTTTTAGTGAATTAACCACTGATTCTTCAACGCTAGCTCTTAGTCTCTCACCCCACTGTTACACCAAATAAAGTTCCATATGTTTATAGTATCACATACGAGGTGGATCAATATTAGAGTTACATTGTTACGTTTTCGTTGTATTTTTATTATTTTTTGACACGAGAAGTCTTGCAGCACGTAACCACGTAGGCAAAACCAGTTAGTACTTGGGTGTGGGAGAAAATTTATGTTACTTGGCTCGGCTAAGCTATTGTGCTCTGAAAAGATTCATGTTTATCAATGATTCATCGGAGTTTGTGTCCCAGAAACGGTACTTTTCATGTTTGAGTCTTTTGACCCAGTTGTCGTAGAATTCAACACATACCACGCTCCATTGATTTTAAGGTCATAAAATGCTACCGGTTAATTTGTATTGATTCATGGATAGTGTCAATAGCCTTCTTGTTCTATAATTGCTTCTGGCTATGACATTTACAGCATTTAAAGAAAGAGGGAGAGTTTACATCAAAAAAAAAAAAAAAAAAAAAAAGAAGAAGAAGAAGAAAAGAAGAAGGGAGAATTAAGTTTTAATTAGAGAAATGCTTCCTCCATCCCATTTTAGTCACGACATTTTGACCCGACATAAGTATTTATATATGTGTTGAATTTTTAAGAATTTTAGTGGAAAAAAACATATTTTTTTGAGTGATAATGAGATTTATTATATTAGGTGAGAATGATGTTAATAGAGTATTATTTTCCATGTGAAAAACTTGTCAAAATAGATAAATGTTGCCAGCATTTTAAGAGAACAAAAACAAGAAAGTGTTATAAATATTATGAGACAAAGGAAATACAAAATTAATCGCTAACATGCTCTCAAGTAGCACTACCTAATGACAACCAGAGTCTGACACTCGAATCTGTATAGTTGAGCACTACATGTGTATGAATTGAACTCATGTCTTGATCGAACACTCTAATTTGAAGTCGTGAATTGTTAATAAGACAAAGAGAATATGATACTAATATTATGTGTTGTTAGGAATTAATGAAAAGTGAAAATTAAATGGATAAAGAATTTAAAAAACAAAAATAATTTTAAAAAAGAAACTCCACCGTTAGATTTATCATAATGGCTCACAATTTGTATGTTGCTACTAACAAACTCTCCTTTTTTTTCATTTAAAAAAAAAAAAAAACTCTCCTTTTCCTTGTTAATAAGACCTTGTAATATGGAGTTTGGAAGGAAACCAACTCATAAATACATATTCAAAACATACATTTTATGTTTACCAATGACTAGTTGGATGGGATATTCGTCGTGCATGCTCTTGTCCTCATTGATGCATAAAAATAACTTGGGTTTAAGGAGAAGAAGAAGCAACCACGGAGGGAACAAGGTGAAAATGTACAAAGAAGGGGAACAATATCATGGAAAAGCGCCAAAATTCCCCTCAAAACCATGCAAAAAACTTGCACATAACATGCGACAGATGTTAAACAATATAAGCAAAGAAAAGAATAAAAGAAATGAATACATGAACAAAAGGAAAAAAGAAAAAAGAAAAAAGGAAATATAAGGGATGGATGGATGGATGGATGGATGGAGGTGATGATGATGGGAGTACCATATACACTGCTGTTTCTTTCTTTCTCGAATTCCGTCTGGCAAAGAATTTGTGTTTTCTCTGTTGCTTTTGGGTCAAAAAAGAAGAACATCACACTCTCTTCCTCATCTTCCATCAGACTATTGCTTCTGGGACCTTCTGCTCCTCCTTGTTTTGCTTTCTTCAAAGATGAGAAAGAATAATCCGAAATCATTTTTTGTGACTTTGTCACTCTGCTAACACTATTGACTGCACCACATACCCTTCCATGCATAATATAGAGATCATGCGCTTGACGACCAAGGAGTTTTAGATATACATTTGTGTTGTGGATCTTCCGTATAATGATTATTTAGTATGACACAACCATCATGCATATTTTCATTTAAAGAGATTGTCTTCTGATATCCTCAAATGTTGAACTCTTGATCTTAGGATTAGAAGAAAAACGACTTATCACTGAACTAACTACACTTGATAGAAGTTATGAGTTCGATCTATGATCCATTTATTGCCACTTAGGAGCAAACGCAATATCAAACAGAAGCCGATAGACGTTCCGAACATGAGCTGAGGGATGCTCACAGGTTTTCTTCCATGTTTAAGGTTTTCCTTGGGGCTTTGATTGAAGCACACGTTCCTCACTGGAATATTGAGTCAATTATTATGGGAAGACAGACAGAGACTGGAAACTGGGGAAGAGAAGAGAAGGGGGCAGAGGCAGAGGCAGAGGGGTTGGCACGCAGTCAAATCCATAGTAGAAGATGAAAGGAATCTGGGGATTATTCTGCCCCCAGCACAGGATACTACTAGCATGCACAAACAATGGGTTGGCACCACTGCAGACACAATAGCTCACTACTCCTGCGCATAAAGCGCAAAACCCACCCCTCCTCTGTCTGTCTCTCCCATCTTTTCCATGTCTCCCGTACTCTCTCCCCCTCGCTTATCCCCTCCTCGTCGTTGAGATACAAATAACATTACGAATCTGTTATTGTGTCCAGAGTGATCAGCCGAAACATTTAACATCGGATAGACACAAACCTTTGCTTCGGATGTATTTTTGCTTAATATAAGAACTGAGCTCATACCAAGGCCAGCGAGCCAAGACTCGAGACATCTGCACAACCGCGTCAATAGGCTTTGACTCCAGACAGGAACCTAAGCAACGCCACCTTGTACAAAGTTATAAATTACAGTGGGGGAAAAATAACCTGGAGCAGGTGGGTTTTGATCACAGCTACAATATCTATCCTTCAATAAAAGCTCCAGGATATGAGTCATTGTACATGTTACAGGACTATCAATGTTTAACTTATAATTTTCAGATCCCTTGTTTATATATCTTTAAGTCACCTTCATCGTTCTCATACAATTGCAGCATACGGTTTCTTGTTGGACTGCAGCCGCCTCGAGCCACCGGCATGTTTGATAAGTTAGCCAATAGGCATGGGTGATCTTCCACCCACGGTCAATAAGGTAATGGAGCTCGGTGAACAAAAACAAGAAACTAGGAGACACAGATAAATAACTGTAATAAAAACTTAGCTCTCAGCAGCAGTTGCCACGGAAGTTGGCCTTTCATCTAGCGTTAATTCTTGTGACTGAGATTGAACCTCGGCAGGTTGTGCCTGATCCTGCTGCTGCAGTTCACCATACCGAATCAGTCGCTCGATCAACACAGCAGCCTTTTGCT
>JAOVYX010012494.1:0-28105 GCA_035668315.1 Drosera spatulata
AGAATTACATGGTTATTTTGCTGGTGGAAGAGGTCTTAGACAAGGAGACCCCTTAGCCCCTTATCTGTTTATTTTGGTCATGGAAATTTTCTGGCATCTTGAGAAAGCAGGCCAGGTAACCAGGTTTTAAGTTTCATTGGAGATGCAAAAAGTACCCCATATCTCACTTATTTTTTACGGATGATGTCCTTCTCTTTTCTGAGGGGAATACTGAATCTGTAACCTTGATGAAACAAGCTGTGGATATATTTATAGAGCTTTCTGGACTAAACCCTAACCCTTTGAAAAGTGAAGTTTTTGTGGCAGGTGATGATATAAGTGTGCTGAATCGAGTACAGCAAATCTGGGACATTCAGCATGCCTCTTTACCTGTGAAGTATCTCGGCCTTCCTCTTATTATAAAAAGACTAACCATTCATGATTGGAGGCCTCTAATTGACAAGATACTCAAGAGGACATCAAGCTGTGCAAACAGGAGTCTCTCTTATGCTGGAAGGATGTGGTTCAATCATTGGTCTCAGATGGGGCCACTGTACATGAAGGTTTACAACACCTTCATATACAACTCCAGATTTGCAAGAGATGTCAAGCTGGATTCTTTTATCATCAATGGTACTTGGAACCAACCAGCTCTTATACTTGATCTTTTTCAAGGTCAAAACCTGCAAATCCTCCACAACGGACCTGATGTATGTGGATGGGGCTCTTCGCATACAAGATTCATGGCAGCGGCTGCTTGGGAGATTGTGAGGGAAATGTCTCCAAAGGTCTTTTGGCACAAGGCAGTTTGGTTCAAGAACCATATACCAAGACACTCCTTCATTTACTGGTTAATGGCTAATCAGAGATTAAGCACACAGGACAGACTTATGGGCATTGGTTTACTTGACAGTTCTGTGTGTGTTTTTTGTAACTCTGAGGTGGAAACTCATGACCACCTCTTCTTCTCCTGTTCACTCATTTCCCAGCTGTTGCAGGACTGGAATATCTGGTGTGGGATCAAACTTGAAGGCAATTCATGTATGGAATACTTGAAATGCATTGTGAGAAGGACCGGCCAAAGTAAAGGCACAACTATACTTTTGAGGACTTTATTTTGCACCTTGGTGTATGCCATTTGGTTTTTCAAGAACCATGCAACTTTTCGACAGATTAAGCCAACACTTCATATAATGAGGAAGCATCTTCATAAGGCGGCAGCTGATGTTGCTTGTACGAGAGTCAATATGCTTAATAGTGACAAAAAGGAGATTTTGAAACGCTGGAATGTCCATCCATGTGCTCTGCAAAATTATGCTGACATGATGTAATTTTTGTATTGAACTGATTGCTGGCCACTACCTGCCTGTCTGCCTACCTGCCATTGAAGATTCTAGCTGCCTCCCTACTTTTGGAAGATGTTAGCTTGTAACTACTGGAAATATTGTTTTGTAACCAGGTTGCAGTGTTCAGCTTGATGTAATTAAGCTAGAGTGTAATGTTCACCTTGATGTAAAATCTGAAGTTGATGTAAATTTTGAAGCATGCAGCCATATTTTTATAACTAGATGTTAACTAGGTTGGCTGCATTGCAAATGACAGGGTATGGTCCTTGCTGATCCATCCCTATGAATTGTAATACGGAACTCTTTTAATTAATTCAATGGTCGACACATTTCAAGGCAGACTCGATGGAATCATTAACTTTTATAGGGCACTACCTTAGACGGAGGGTGACTAATATATTTTCATACTTAATGGGGAATAATTGTCACAAACTGATAGTCCAGCTAGATAAAGTGCATCCCATTCGAGAATTTAAGTACTAATGTAATGCCCAGGCCAAATCCATGCTACCGGGTCATCACCAAGAACCGCTCGTCATACTGACAACTGGTCCCACAGACCAACACTACTCCTTTCAGTGCGCTTTGGCCTCACTCGCGCACGCCCTAGAAAACTTCCCAGGTGGTCGCCCATCCCAACATTACTCCACGTTAAGCACGCTTAACTGCGGAGTTCTAAAGTGATGGGCTACCGAAAAGGAAGGTGCATCGTATTGGTATAGGTAGTACCATGAAACCATTTAAGCATTTTCTTGGGGTATTACATACACCCCCACTTAAAGAACGCAACGTCCTCATTGTGATTTCAAGCACGATACACAGCCCCAGAATCTGCCCCTGCTAGGCGGCTGACCTAGACCTCTTGTCCACAGGTTCGTACGCGGTCACAGGGTTATTCTGATACCATATTGTAACGCCCCAGCCAAATCCTTGCTACCAGGTCGTCACCAAGAACCGCTCGTCAGGCTGACAATTGGTCCCACAGACAAACACTAGTCCTTCCAGAGCGCTTTGACCTCACTCGCGCACGCCCTGGAAAACTTCTCAGGATGTCACCCATCCCAACATTACTCTACGTTAAGCACGCTTAACTGTGGAGTTCTAAAATGATGGACTATCGAAAAGAAAGGAGCACCTTGTTGGTATAGGTAGTACCATCAAACCATTTAAGCATTTCCTTGGGGTATTACAACTAATATAGATTTGACATTGTAAAATAAATTCTTTTATTGTCACAATAGAGATAAAATTAAGTACATCAGATCCTCTCTAAACCTATCTTGCTAGGACACCGTAAATAGTTAAGGATGTCATCAACACGCGAGATACAAAATTATGACACATAGTTCTCACTACATATATTATTAGTTTCTTCATTTGGTTAGTTTCTTCATGTGGAGCTTGATGAACCATCACAACAAGAAAATCTCGAGTCATTTATATTTTTGGCTCATTTTATAAACAAAATTATCAAATTAGGTTCACAAACAAATTAATTATAAAAATAGATATATTTTCAAAATGTAGTGAGAGTAGATGCACAGGACGATCCCAAAATGAAGGCGTCGTGCGCCTTTAGTACAAAAGAAGACGCCCTGCGTCTTTAGTTAGGATGAATTACTTAATGTTGGTGGTGCTGTTATGGACATTGGTGAGAGAGACAGGGGTGTTGGTGCTGGTATGGGCATAGCAAGGCACCCTGCGCCTTCATTTTGGGATCGCGCAGGATGTTTTCTCTCACTCCATTTTGAAAACAGACCCATTTTGGTCATTAATTTGTTTGTGAACTTAATTTGGTAATTTTGTTTATAAAATGACCCAAAAATATAAAAAACTCAAAAATCTCATATATATGTATGATGTCCTTCAACAAAAAGAGAGAAACTTTTGGCATGTTTCTTTGTTACGTAAGATAATTACCTTTTGGGGTAAATTTGGCCTTTTGCCACCAAGACATGATGCTCATGTGGATAGAAATATCTAATCTGAGCTTAGGCCATCAAATTATCATTTCAGTTCATCTTTGATCATCACTTTTTCGTGTTCTTTTATTCTTTTGCCTTATTCCTCCCGATTTTTCTTTTATGAAACTATGGGATGCAGATCCTTTACCGTCCAGAATGAACAATATCGGGCTCACCTGCTTCGAACGACTCAACTTGGCGGTCATCCCAATTTTTAGAGTTTCTTTTCCCAACATCTGTTGCCAGCTTCAACGACGCGGATTAGATGCAACAGGGCCGCTGCCCATTGTGGATATCAGGGATCCTGTTACACAAAATGTAATTAATGTGAAGTGAGATTAATTAATCTTTGTTTGGTTAGCATCCGAATACAAATCCACGTTGTAATTTGAAAGCTCAAAATAATCACGTATATAGATCGTAAGTCATTCCTCACATTGTCGAACGCAACGGTCCAACATTTCACGTCATTCAAATATATGTTCGTTTTTCAAGTCTAAAATAAGATATTCGTACGAGGAAATATGCTGAAAATATAAACCCACGTTGAAATTTAAAAAAACTAAATAACAATATATATTGATATCGTTAGTGTTGTCAAAAATCGGCCCGGTCCGTCCGTCCGGCCCGATCCGTCCGAGTTTTGTCCGGGCTTGGCCCGGCCCAGTAGCTATCGGACGGGCTTTTCGAAACCCAGCCCAAGGACACGAACAGGATCGGACATCGATTTAGGACTTCAATTGTCCGGCCTGGCCCGATCCGGTCATGATCAGGACTTGATCCGGCCCGACGAATGGATGGTTCGACGGACGGGTTTTAGCTCGATCCGGGAAAAATATTAAAAATATGAAATATATAGCAAAAATCGTTGACGTTTTTAAGAAAACGTTGACGATTTTCAAAATTCCCAACGTTCTGCCCAAAATATGCACACAGTTTTCACAAAAACCGTTGACGATTTTCAGCTTTTCAAAATTTCCAGCGTTTTGCCCAAAATATGCACACAGTTTTCACAAAACCGTTGACGGTTTTCAGCTTTTCAAAATTCTCATCCCAACGTTCTGCCCAAAATATGTACACACTTTTCACAAAAACAGTTGACGATTTTTGGAAAAACATCATTGGTTTCTGCCAACGGTTTTTTTTTTAAAAAAGGGCTTTCGATTGATCGGGCCGGACGGATAAAAGCCCGGCCCGTCCGATCAACCAGAAGCTCGGACCATGGGCCAGACGGGACAGGGATCCGTCGGGGGCAAAGCCCATGAGACCCGTCCGACCAAGGCCCACAGGCCGAGCCGGCCCGTCCGAGCTACAGTGTCGGGCTTCGAAGCCCGGACCAAAATCCGGCCCGGTTCGGTTAATTGACAACCCTAGATATCGTGTCACTCCTTTCAGATATTTAAGAGCATCCTCTTATTGATGGGTCGTTTTTCTTTTATTATGCTGGTCTTCACCATCCCATTTTTCCAATGAGCTTTTTGCTCACAACCTCCAAAGGATCAATATAGATCAATAGAAGTCCATACTCATTCTCTAGTCATTGTCTTTGTATTTGTGTGTGCACATGTGTAAAATAAGAATACTAGGTACCTCAAAAGTGTTAGTCATCCATGATCAAGTTAATGGTGCTTGATTAAGCATGGATTTGACAGCTAATGAAATTGCTTTTAATTACTGTACTGGTTTAAGTGGGAACTTTCCAACAATATTGGATTTAGATTGGAAGATGGATATGCACAATTCTTGCGATCACTTTGTTTGATATTGTTATTTAAAATTATGAAAATCAAAATCAATAATAAAAAAAACAAAAAAAAAAAAACAAAATCATTTTACAATATAAATTGATTTTGTTTTTTCAAATGGAAATCTTGAATATAGTTCTCGGATGAAACTGCAAACAAAAATTAGATTATTTCTTTTTTTTGATTTTCAGTTTTTTATTTCTATTTCATCCATTTAAGAGTTAAAAATAAAAAATAAAAAATAAAAATGATATCAAACAGACTCTAAGTTTTTAAAGATACTGGACACATGAAATAGCTAGTGTATAGTACTCCCTTTCTCTACCAAAATATTTAAAACACTGTTTTATTGAGTGTCCCAACTTAGTTACAACATTATCGTTTTTTTATCAACTTTTCATTAATAAAGTGTCAAACTAATTATCATCTGTTACAATACATCTTATTCCCTTCTCTCTCAACTAGTACTACATTAGCCACCATTATCATTAAAATAATATTCTTTAATCATCAAATTACATAAAAAGCAACGCACATAAATATTCAATCATGATCAAAGTTGCATATAATTTGAGATGAAGAAAATAGCAAATACTAATAAAAAGTCAAAGAAAACATTGGAGGTGTTATACTCATCAAATACATATGTGATTACTAACCAATGAACTAGTCATGTTACCATAAAAGAATAGATTAACATAAATGAAGATGAGATCACTATATTTGTATTAAAATATGTCCATGCATTTCTAAAACATTTAAATTGTCAATACACTTGGTCCATTACGGAACACAATCTAGCTTATTCATCATTGTCATAATACACATATTTATTATGTATGTTACACTTTTGGGCATATCATGCACGTTATAAGGTTAGTAAGAATTCAAGTTGGTGTATCTACTAACATGCAGTATTACAATCCGCATCAACAGCTACAATGAAAAAATAATATGATCACAGAATTTTATCATCATTCCTTTCCTCGATGTCCTTTGAGCTTTTTCGGTTTTTGGAGCCATCATATGATGTGATGACAAAGTTTGACAATGCAGCACTTTTCTCGACCTATCCAGTTGCGTCTTTTTCATCATTGAGCCACTTGTTACAAATATATGCTGAAGATATTATAGAAAAATCTTGCAAGCTACTCCCCACTCTATGCTCTCATGGATCAAACTCTTTAAGCACTCCAACTTCACTAACGCACTTGTGAAATAAAAGCGCACAACTCAAACGTGAACTGTGTGCCATAGTCATGGAAGGGACAAGGAGCAAGATGAGTGTAGAGGAGAAAACCCTTTGTTTTTATGTAGTCTTTGGATGATTTAGCATGAAATCCATATGATAACTTTTGGTTTTCTCTTGTGTGAGATAGTTTTGACACATTGAGTTTCCAAATTTGGGTTGTAATTGAACAACAGTTGGCCTTGAAGTTTACCATTTCAATTACATTTGACACGAACAAGCCATGCTTATCTGCTCGCCTGCTCCACGAGCGCCTCACATGCATAATACTAGGTATAGTATGAATGCTTTGTGTCACGGATCACAGTTAAAATTCAAGTTGTTATCCGTATTCATATCTTATGATGGGAAATTGGGAATAGAACCCTATGATGTACTGAATATATGCTTGTTCCTTTGTTCTTTTTTTTTTTTCAAAGGTTTTTTTTTTCATTTTTTATATTATATTATTTTGGTTTTTTTATTTTTTAAAAGAGAATGTATGGTTTTAATCACACCATAAAAAGTCTGGCGGCTATTTACAGTATCTCCAAAATTTAAAAGCACAACAGTTGATGTGCTATGGGTGTTCATTCATTTATTTATTAATTAACATTTGTTTATTTATTTATTGGGAGATGATCCACAGTCAATATTGTCTAAGAAGGATTATATAGGCAACAAAGACCAACCGTCCATTTGAAAAATAAACGGTTGAATTAAATCCTTATCCGATAAAAAGAAACACGGGTACCGTGATAATTTATTCCAGATATACCAAAAAAATCAACTGCCTTCTGAAAAAAAGAATCCCGGATGGACTGCTCCTTCTAAAAAAAAGAATCCCGAATTTATATAAAAAAACCAATGATCTTTCGGGATTCTTTTTTCCGAATGGATTGATCCTTCCCAAAAAAGAACCCTGAATGTAACGAAAATTTTTTAAATCTTAATCGTCCATCTTACAAATGAACGATCATATAATGTTGATTGGTTAAACTTTCCTATCCAACGTTGGTTGTGGATCATCTCCCTTATTTATTTAGTTTAAGACAAACTACATTTAAATCCCCTTCTCAATGTTTCATTATAGTTTATCCCAAAATAGTTTCACATACATGTAACACCCCCATGTGGAAAGTCTCTTAATGGTTTTCCCCCATCAATCATTGGATTCATTTTGGATAAATAAAAAAATTAAAGGAAGAATCTTTTGTTTGAATTCAACTTTGTATTTATCATACGTGGAGCTCATATTTTCTTTTTTTCATATTCCTCCTCCCATCTCATCCTCTTCTTCCTCTATTCAATTCCACAACACATTGACTTATGTTCTCGCATCAAATTCGCCATCAATAAAACCAAATTCAACAAATATCGCACCAAAATCACAACCAACAACATCAAAATCATTAATTTCTTTTATTCTCTACATCTCCGAAGAAAAGTTGAAAATAAGTTGAAGTGTTTCTTTTTATTTGGTGGGTTTTAAATGTTGCGCAATTTAAATCGATTTGCTCTGTTTGCATTCCAAGATCTACTTATTTGTTCTAGAAGTAAGGTTTTAGGTGCGAAATGCGATAAGCTGATAAGTTTATGTTTATGTTTTCATGATTTTTCAGTCTCATTGCGATGACTAGTGAAGATGGTCAACAACCAATCGACATCGAGCTCGTAGCTCTATGCGCATGTGTTACGATCAGAGTTCGTAAAAGCATAAATCTCGTGAATTGGATTCGATCATAGTTTGAAGAAAATTATATTCGCTAACATTAGTTAGGTATTCCATTACTGTGTATCCGAACGCTATGTTTTCGATTGTTACGCATTCCAGTGGTTGTCGAGCACATTGTATGTGCAGTACATAAACATAGATGTGTAATATATAAACATAGATGTGTAATATATAAACATAGATGTGCAGTATATACACATGTTTGTTATTTATATAGACATGTACACACAGTACATAAAGTGGTAGGTATAGCACACAGAAGTCAATTTCATTTCAAGAAAAGGTTATATAACAAGAATATACGATCGAAAAAATTACAGGACCTAATAAGGACCTAACACACGATAAACAACAATGAGCTATAAAAAAAGTTCCAGGACCTAACACACGACAGAAAACAATGAGCCATAGAGAAAGTTACAAGACCAAACACACGATCGAATCATCTAATTAGGAGCCCTGAAACCCCAAACATCGCCATCGATGCCGTCTCAAGTTTTAAAATCACAACAACAATCTCTAAGCTTTTCAATCGCTCCACGATTTCATTATAAGAACAACGACAGTTACACAGATTTGCCTCCCAGCAACAATCGAAACTTTTCCACCATTTGGTTCACAGCAATCGAAGTAGTTGCAATCGTCGCACTTAAAAAATAATCTCCCTTCTGTGCTTTTATTTGGTCCAACAAATGGACGGTACCTTACGATAAGAACAATATTTTAGGATAAATTTTAGGGTTGAATACGACCATCGCTGATTGATTGTTGCGAACTCGTTGTGGATTTTGGCGAATAATTATTGTGCAATTGTAGGGAGAGATTTGAGAAAGGACGATAAGGATGGCATCTGATCCAAAAAGAAGAGAGGGGAGATGGTAGAAAAGGAGGAGATCTGACGGGTTATGATAAATTGATAAAGAGAATCATTGTATGTGGGGGGCATAGGGTCTCAGAGCATAGTGTTTAGAGGATAGGTTTTCAATAGAAACATTTGTGTTTGCAGTTGTGTACTTGTGCGGTATACTGTATGTACATCCTTTTATGTAATTATTAGGGTTACAGGACATAGGGTTTATGGTTAAGGTTATTGTTAAGTTTTTTGAGTACATAGACATGTTTTTGCAGTATATATGTTAAAATATACAGTATATATTATCCATATTTTGAGTACAAAAAAAAATTTAGTATAGATAATATATGATGGAGTTCATGTAAATGAAACAAATTGTACACGAAAGTTATGTTTCAGTATATATAATTATCTTTTTGGTAGATCATATTATCTCTTAGGTGAATCATATTATCTCTTAGATATTGTACTAATCTCTATATAATTAAGTATAACTTATCACTAACAGAAATAAACATTAACATATATAACCTAACATCATAGAGGATTCCAAATGCAAGAGCATCATGATTCATGTTTCATACAAAAATACTAGATATCTCATGAAAACTGAGACTATAAGAACTTAACACTTGTTCTCTCATGAACTTTTACCATGAACCTAATACTTGTTCTGTATGAACTTCGTCCATGAACTTAATACTTGTTATTTCATATAAACATTTACTAATAACTTACTTCAATAATCATTACAAGGGATGTGTGTTCAATAATTTATCATTGTGACCATTCATCCATGTAGTTGTACATGTAGTGTACGCCAAAGTACATGAAACTTAGAGTTTGTTCCATTATTTACCTTTGAAATCACTAATACATATTGCAGGAACATATAGCCAACATTGCAGTACATAAAACATATCATTTGCAGTATAAAAGACCAAAAACAGGAGTACATCATGACAACATTTCAATATATATAACCTAACGTACTTCACAAAGAAAAAACAAGAGTACATATTCACTAACAACAAGAATACATTATGACAAATTTTCAGTACATATGCCCAAAAACATATGTACATCTTCACAAAAAAACAGGAGTGCATCATCATAACAATTCAGTACATCATCACCAATAACTATGTATATTATCACAAGGAGTACATATTCATGACAAAGTTTTCACGTAACTTAACCTTCTACGCCATCTCCTTCCTCCACTCCTCCAGCAACCGTAATGTGAAGCGCTCGCTGTTACCTAATCCAAACCAGAGGAGGGACTTATTAATCAAGTTAGACCATAAATACTGGTTCTCTTTTTGGTTCTCTAGATTTCTCTCCCTTATTTTCTCTGTTTTGCTCTGTTTTGCCTTCTTCATCCTTGAATACAAACACCCATTGAGTTATATAAACATCCACTGTTCCTCGATTGAATCGAGCCAAAGCCAGATACTTTTCAAAAAAAAGATGCATGTATCCCTTTTCACCCCTCAAAGACCCAAATCCACTTCAGCCATATTTTCCCTCAAATCCTATTCCAATCCACGAGGCTTATATGCTTTGAATTGAGCCTGAAATCGACATATAGATTGAATAGTTTGAAGGAGAGGGTAAGACGCTATTGGGCAATTTTGGATTGAGGCCACAATCATCAAAACATACAAAAGACCTATATCGATTCAGAAGCTTAAGCATTAAGGTTATGGAATAGACTGCACATATGTGTTATATTCATCATCTTTATAAAAGCAATCCGTAGTTCCAGACACATTATCAACACCACATTACAACTTCTACCAATTACATACCAATCACATAAGCACCATATCAGCAAAATAGATGACCACATTGTCATACAAGTTATGTTCTTATCCCTCAATACATCAACCAACAGCGCGACCCTGCCAAAATAACAAACCCCAAAATTAGCCCTTCCTTAAAACCCATTATCAAACATATAACAAAAAAATCTCCCCATTCAAGATCGTCAGATAAAACGTATACACATCGAACCCATCATTAAAATACCCATCAAACACATGCCTAGGAGCGTCCACATGAGTACCCGTATGAGTCCTCATCTTCATCTCCAAATTATTGGTAATCAACCTGTTCTTCATGCTCATCGACAACCACAAAAATTGTCCCACACTGTCGAGGGAGTAGAGTGCGAATATTTGGGGCGTGTATCGACTTCATTTTACAAACCCTACGAAGAACAACGACCCACGAATTTGTTTGAGACATAGTTTGTTGAACAACGACCCACGAAGAAAGGATGCACGAAATTGATCGACTAGGGTTAGGATTGGTTTGGGATAGATTATGTTGCTTGGTTTTTGGTTTTGAAACGAGGAGAAGGAGAAGGCTCGTAGGTTGGAATGTGAAATTGATGATGTGATTGATGTTAGGTGAGGGTTTTTTTTGTGTTTTGAAATGAGAAAATATACAATGGGGTGTGCAATATCAGGTTTTCTTCAAATAGGGGATAAATGGTATGTGAAGCGATTTTGATTTAAATAAAGTGTAATTTTATTTTAAGGGACAAGAAATACAACCAAAGGAAACAACACTACACAGTCATTTGTCCATTTCGAAGTCCAAGTACACTGGTTTACACATTTCAAATATAATGGATTTATTTGTCTCACCATGGTAATCAAGTAATGATACGGGAATAAAGCGACAATAATAAAATACGGAAAAAATCAACAAAAAGGGAAAAAATTGATTAAAAGAATAAAATGATAAATACGGCATTAGAACGATACGTCAAATAAAACGAGAAAGAAACGGAACACATGTTTTATACGGAAAAAAAACAGAAAACTAATAAAAGTAGCAATAGTTCAACAATACAATAATGCAAACTCCAAAAACCAACAACAATAATAATTAGCAAACTAGTGAATTACTAAGTACTACTATATAGCAGGATAATCACACATTGTATATATCAAAATCATCAAAGATGGAAGCTTCGGTTTCGTTTTCTTGCTCTGATGACGACTCATCTCCAGGTTTAATTTGATTATCTTTATCTCCTCCTTCCTCTTCCTCAAATGTAGCAATGGTCTCTAACTGGATAGGATATGAATCTTTGAACTCTTTTTCAATACTCTTCCTCTTCAGGTGTAGGTTCATCCGAACAAACACCAAATCGTGTAGCTTTTTAGGCTTTAACTTATTCCGCTTTTTGGTATGTGCAGCAGCAAAAACACTCCAATTCCTTTCGCATGGTTGGCTAAGCAATTTTATCGGCAGATAAGGAATTTCGACACCCCCACATGTCCCATCAAATCCCTTAGAAAGAAAACACAAAATAGAAATAAGGGATGAATAACATTATACAACATTGAAAACTATAATAAAAGAAATTTTGAAAATACTTACGAGGAAGCGTATCTTCCAATGATTCAATTGCTAGTGAGCTAAAAATCTTGGAATCCTTCTGATGATAAGTCTTCAATTCTTTACTAACAATGTTTCTATCTTCAGATGCAATCATCTTCCCAATAACTTTCTCCGATCCTGCTTTCACCTCGTCATCCATCTTAACCATCTCAGCATAATAAAGATAAGGATTGAGATATGCAGCATAACATGTAAAGGGCTATGCAATGTATTGTTCCATCTTCTATCTATAATCACCCAGTATGGCTTATATTTTTCAGTGTCTCCCTTCTAAGCCTTCTTGATCCCTTCCTTCGATCTATCCATAGCTTCATAAATATAACCCATCATAGAGCCATCACTATTCACCATTCTCAAGACTCGAACCAAGGGTTCAATAACAAAAACAATGTCTTTATTTTTTTTCCAGAATTCAACCCCTTGAATTGTATTTGTCACTTCAATGCCATCATCGGATTTGGTTTTGTTATTGGGCCTCCACTTATGAGAAGATACCATATTCCTTATCGGCTATTCTTCCTTCAAGATAGACTACAAGCATAAAAACTGAGTAGCAAATCTAGTAGCACCCGCCCTTTTCAGTTCTCTTTCACCTGTGTGTGACCGCATCAAATCCAGAATAAATTGAAATTTGTATAAGAATTTAGCAATCAGCCGTGCACTTGCTAGTATAGGCTTCACAAGTGGAACCTCATCAATTTCCTCCAACATCAAATCCAAGCAATGCGCTGCACAAGATGCCTTGAAGATGTGAGGATATCTTTCCTCTATAATGAGTCCAGCAGCCTTGTAATTTGAAGCATTATCGGAAACAAACTGCACCACATTTTCAGCTCCAATATCCTTTGTGCCCAAGGTTATGAAATTTACAATATAGGCATCTTTGTTAATGCCCATCGTGCATTCTGATTTCAAGAAAACTGTCCTCCTAGGGCTTGATGCTAACAAATTGATGCACGGTCTCTTTCTACCATCGGTCCATGAATCTGACATAATGGTGCAACCGGATAAAGCACATGACTTCTTTACCTCTTCAACATACAATGTTGCCTCTCCCTTCAAAGATTGAAGTAACTTCGTTCACAGTGTCTCACTGCAAGGTGGATTATAGTCTGGACCATGAGTTGAGATCGCCTTACACGCTTTTTGAAATTCTGGTGATCTCAACACATTGAAAGAAATGTTATTCGAAACTATAAACTTTGCAATTGGTAGATCTGCCACCTCCTTTTCCTTGTTCTTCATCAATGTTTGAATTTTCACTTGTCCCATAGATGCAGATCCGGAACCCACAAAAGATTTGAAGATGGTATCTCAAGATGGCTGTGAAGCTGAAATAGTGGATGGGCTCCCAATGCCACTATGCTCACCAAACGATAGCTTTGGCTTCTTACGCCCTTTCTTGAGCTGTAGTACCACTTCTTGCGCTTATTGCCAAACATAATCTGGCACTGCTGGACATGGTCTCATATCTCTTTGTGTCACCTTTGCAAGATGATACTTTATTCTTGTTATAGTCCCTCCATATGTTTGGTCGCAAAATTAGCACCGATTAGTCTTACCTTCTTTTTTTTTTTTTTTTCTTGGTGACGAGGGTGTCCGGGTCAGCTCGGACGCACCTCGACTAATCCCCCGGACACTGATAAGGCGCCCCCCCTCCCAGCATCAGGTAAAGCTTTGACCGAAGTCAACGAGTGTGGCCAACATGGATTTTGAGGCTAGTGAGATTCGAATTCAAGACCTTCAAGAAGAAGGTTGAGTCGAACACCACTAGACCAACCCAAGTTGGTTGATTAGTTTTACCTTTGTCTTTCACATATTCCCAGAATTTATCCTTTTCTCTAGGCATCTTCCAAGCTCTGTCCAATGAAAATAAAAATCAACTCAAAATCAACACCAAAGTTCTGTTTTTAAAATAAATTAACATCAAATGGCAGTCGAGTACTTCAACTAAAGACGAAATGAAACAAAATTATAGTGTGTGCAGATATGATTAGCACCTCAAAAACAATATCAAAATTAAATTTCAAAAGCAATATCAAAATCAAATTTACTGACTTCCTAATCAAAAACAATATCGAAATCAAGAGCTCTTTAGCATCATCGGCTGTTTCATCTACAAATCCATAGGTAAATCGGCAACATGAAATCCAAATTGTAAACATGTATCTCAATAGTTAATTTTGGAACATAAGAATCAGTACTCCATGTCTTATTATCAGGTCTCCAGCTTGAAGCCATCTATCTCATGAATCTTCCCGTCAAAGACAAAGTTCACGCAATAGATAGCAAGTACCCCTCACCCAACAGAACAAAATCAAAACTTTAACAAGCAATCCAACAATACTCTAATCCCAATATTCACTTCAAACAGCTCCAGAATGTAAAATGGAGGGAGAAAGAAAGAAAAAGAAAAACGAGAAAGAGAAAAAGAAAAAAGAGAAAAAAAAAAGGAGACAATGTGTACCGTGTAAATAGTCGGAAGAGGGGCGAAGAAGTCGGAGCTGTTGCCTGCGTCAGAGAAGTTGGTCGAAGTTGATATGGACTGTCGTTGATTGGTTTGCCGTCGTTTGGAGGAAGAGGTCAAAGAAAAATAGAAACTGAATGGATTTTTTGAAACCCTAGTTTTTTTTCAATTATTTTGGGTTTTTTAAAAATATCATCTTTTGTCCGTATTTTTGTGAAAATTGCCCTTTGTTTCGTGAATTCCGATTTAAATGCGTATAATTCGCGTTTCTAGCAACGAAAAAAAAAAAACTGAAACGGGACGGTGATAAAAAAGACGCGCTTTTTTCATAAAAAAAATGTGATTTAAACGTGATTTTGGTTACAATGATTATAACAGAGGTTGATCATTTTTTAAAAGAGAATGATAATGACAATCATTTTTATTTTTTTTTGTATTTTGGTAACTCTTCGCTTTCAACAATTGATTTTTCATGGGCTCCATGGAATCGAAGGGGTTGATGTAGTCTTAGCTTAGGGTTTAGTGAGGTTTACCCTGTGCAGAGTATAGGTTGTTGATTTATGCCATATAGGACGCAACGTTCCGCTATGTCACACAGCAGATTTAATTATTGATAGTTAATAATCCATTACTACATATATTTTTAAGGAATATGTGTTTTTTTGGTTGGTACTTTGGTCTTATGGGCTCTAAAAGCTAAACTAGCAATATTACAAGCCAAAGATAAAAGTTTTTTCCAAGATCCAATGAAAGCTCTTTTAATACATATTTCATCATTTATTTTATCTTTTTATCTTCTAATCTAAACATAATTTAAACACGGAATAAGGTTACGATTTGTATCAATCATGAATGCACCATATTATCAACCTAATTTACAATCTCTTTTCATTTTGATTCGATTAATCATAGGCCTCATATTTATTCCAGTTCTCGTATTTGTTATCTAATCACGACAAATAAAATTAATGTATTTAATTTATCATGTATATAGTTTTCAACATAAAGCAATTCATGACTAATTGATAAATTTACTTTATGTTATACATAGCATCTCAAAAAATATCAACGATCACTTATTTGTTTTTTATATTACTGTATGTATCACCGGTTGAGATCTAGTCTTACTAAATTCCTAGATTGTTAGGTCATACAACACTATCATTAGGGCGTTGCATAGTCCAACATTCTGAAACTGGAGAATAATTCTAAAGTTTGAAACGGTGGACGATAAATGTGCAAATTGAAGGAATTGATTTTTCTAGTGCGTTTAGCTATAAGATACAGTAGTTGTTACTCCTCCTGTTAGCTACATATCCATCCCGAAATTTCGTGGCAATCACTTAACTAGTGATAGTGGATGCAATGTTTGAAAATAGTCATTTAAGAGCCGCAATATTTTCATTATATGCAACCAATATATAGGTGCAAAATATTCTTCAATAGAATTGATATTTGAACACGTCAATTGTCTAGCGGAGACGTGGATTGTCATGGTCCATCTCCTAGAGAAGCTACTGCAAATTGGGAGAATTACATAAAGAATCACTTTTTAGATTTTTTTTTCTTTATAGATCATATTTTTAAATTTATATGAAAGGTCATTTTTTGAATAATCATATAATTTATATCAAATTTGTCCTTTATATTTACAAAAAAAAAAAAAAAAACAAATCAAAAATCCTGATTTGATATATTTTCAAAAAAATACAATAATAAATATATTTTTCAAAACCCTAGTTTTTTTTAGATAAACATCATCATCGTCGTCGGCACATCATTATAATCCATTAGGAAATTAGTTGTACGCCGGGAAGAAAATTGATGTATGTCAATATTATGGCTCGATATGATTTTTATTTACATTGAATAGGTTGTTTTTGTTGCGTACGAAATTAAAAAAATGATGATCTTATTCATTTGCCAAGTCAACCAAAAGGTGCCATGTCATCATGCCGTCTCTAGGAAAAGTTATCGCTTTTTTCAAACAATCAAATAGAACATACAGATTCCCTCTTCCTAAAACCAACAACTCCATCTGTTTTTCAAAGGTATAATAGATTTATTATTCTTGTTACATAAATGTTTTTTATCGTTATGTTTTTCAAGAAAAGAATTCAAGACATCAAAAGATATGCTCCAAACCTGAAATTTGAAGTGCTTCTATTATTTCTTTGTCGTTGTTATAATATCTTTGAGACAAATTTCGTTACATCCATGAACATTGTTACGGGAAAAAATCGTTTTAAGGACAGGAAGTTCAACTCACATCTCGAGTAGATGGGTTTGCAATCGATCTATCCGAACTCTCTATTTTATGTGACTCTCTGTTTTGATCACAAATTAAATCAATTCTAATCAATTTTAGTAACAGGAGCTGCATGCCATCTCCACATTGATATAAACTAGCCTTACACTTGTGTTGGCACTGATATTTATCTTATGCTATCATTTTGGCTTTTAATTGTTGCCATAATTTTTATTTTTATTTTTGTTATCGTCGTTATTGTCTCACTTTTTGTCGATATTCCATACATTAAGAAAATATCTTTGGAATTGGAACTCATTATTAGTAACATATCATTTTATCTTTATTAGAGCATTCAAGCGTATTTGAAATGAAATAAGAAGGTGAACAGTTGATAAAATAACGGACATAAAAAAAAATATAGAATATGAAAGAGATACTACTAAATAATTATTTGATTTATTGATACATAAATATCAAAGAAATATTTATATATTTAGATATAAATATGAAAGAGACAGTCTTAATGGATGAATGACAGTTTAGTTATTGATATTAAGGAAGATTTTTTTTGACACAATAGACAATGAGTCGATTATTAATTAGATGTTTTCAAAATATGAAAACTCATCGACATTAATTAACTATAACTTTGCTTTTTAGGTCAAAGAGAATTGATTTTCTTCTTTGTCTTCTTCTTTTTCTAATATTTAATCTTTAATTATTTTTTCCCTTGGAATACCAATATCGTGCTATCATACGCTTCAAAAATTTTCTGGCTCCATCCCTGTGAGGAGGGTTTGGTTGGTGGACTTGTGAGTTTGTGACCGACCAAGATCATCATCTCCCAACCAATGCTACACTAAAGAAAAAGACATTTTATCATTATATATTATAGTTTATGATTGAAACGTATTGCCAGAATTTGGATTAATGGTTTCCGTAGGAACAATATTAATCCATCTAATCATGTGTTATTCTTTGTTCGGGGGACGTGATTAACTAAAATCATAACCCATTAAGATGACTAACCAAAATCATGACTGACCGAAATGACTAACCATTCCTTATAGGACCATGACTAACCAAAATCATGACCGACCAAGATGACTAACCAGTATTGTGACAGGCCAATATGGCTAAAGAAAACTTCTTTGTATGATCGTAACTAACCAAAGTTATGACGGGCCTAGATGACTCACGAAAACTATAACTGATCAAGGTGACTAATCAAAACCAAACCTATGACCGATCTAGTTTGTGACTAATCAAACGTATGATCAACTAACGTGACTAATCAATCAATGTCTAATCAAATCAAATAACCAACCAATCTCTAGCATTATGTATTTATAATTGATGACTTAAAAATGACTAACCAAAACAAAGTGAATAAGCAATCATAAAAAAATGACTAACTAATGACCAATGAAAAGAAAACGAATAACCATGCAAATGACTGACTAAGGACTAACTAAAAGCGAATGACTAAAATGACTAACCATAACAAAGTGAATAACCAAAACCCAAAAAAAAAGAAAAGATTAATCAATGACTAATCAAAATCAAGTGATTAACCATGAAAATGACTAACGAATGACTAACCAAAAACAAATGACTAACGATTCTCGAAAAAATGTCTTACTAATAACCAACCCAACACAAATGGAACACTACAAAAAACAAACCTTTTTGTGATCCAATGGTAGCTAAAATTACTATCGCAAAAAGGAATGGATCGTAAACTACATTTAGCAACTGAAAAAGGATGTCGATCGCAAATTCAACGATCGATTCAGTCGCAAAGTAGGTTCTGTCATAAACTAGAGATCATTTTGGTCTTAAAATGAAAATATTAACCCTTGAAACAAATCATCAAAGTCCAAATCACCGCGACCTTATTGGACCACTATCGCCCACCACCCCTTCCCTCGCCACCCTACCCTCCCCTCCCGAGAATCCTCTTGTTGAACAGCATCCTCCTGTCCCTCGCGATAGCTCTTCCCCTCGCCTCCTCGCCTCCTTCCCTCGTCAGTATCCAAGCCAACGTCTCCTCCCCCTATTGGAAACTGACATGAGGGTTTTTGGGAGAGCATCAAACATCTTCAATTTCAACTCCTCTTTGTCATTCAAAATCCTAGCCGTGCAATGTACAATTTCTTTACCCTAATCTTTTAATTGATTTCATTTTATTTAATTTAGGGACTATTTAGTATTGTTGTCAAAAGTGGAGAAAGAAAAATCAATAGCAGAAATAGAAAACCAGTAACGAAAACCAAAATAACTTTTCAAATTAAATGATTTTTAGTGAAAGGAATCTTGAACACTATATTTTGATGAAACAGAAAAAAGAAATAGAAAATCATTTCTTGTGATTTTTTATTTTTCTACTTCTCTTTCATTCGTTTAAGTTAATAGAAAATAGAAAACAGAAGTGATACCAGACAGATTTGTTTCATCAACCAGTGAAACGAAAAAAGAAAACAGGTAGCATTAACTATTTCAAACAGACCCTTAGTTAACAATTTGGTTTGATGAATTGCTTGGTTTGAAAAATTTGGGTTGATATTGATGAGTTGGGTTAGTATGATGAATTGGATCGTTTGGAAGGAATCGACAGTGTATCTCGATTCAGGGGGTTGGATTGAAAAGTGGATGTGATTTTGGGATGAAATAGTTTGGATGGTGGTTTGATTGTTGGGGTTGGACAATGATTTGGATGGGTTGCGAATTGATAGAGTTATTATTGAATTTTTAGTTGAGAAAAAGTTTGGATGATAACATTTGTATGAATTTGTTTGAATTTCTTAAGTTGATCAAGGTTGCTAGTTGCATAAAGCCTGAAATTATTAAATAATGATGCTTACATAGTAAAGACGAATTTTTTGTCTAGATACATAGAACGTCTATTTGAATAAAACTAGGATTAAAATAACATTATACTATTTGAGTATACCTAGTATCGTTTTTTGATTTATTAAAAAAAGTTAAGATAGATTTTGTTGACTTTATGTGGACAAAGTGATGGATTCGGATTTTTCATGTATGTATGAATGATCTTGGATGTATGAACAACTGACGGATTTTTCAGTGAGAAGTAAGCTCGGAATATCGATAAATTTATAAACTTTAAACTTGAACATCAACCATGCTGGATACTTGAATTGTTTATGTGTGAAGTGTAGGAATAAGGACTAGTAGTTGGTTGATGTCGTGAGGGTGTATTTGTACCGGTCTGATTTTTTGTCAGAATACTGGATTTGGAACTTTCATGGTGAGGTTGAGGACAGTGAATCCTCGAGAATAATGGGGGTGAATCCCTATGAGAACATGGTCGCGGATGATTTTTGGGATGGTAATTTCGAGAGTATGGTATGGAATACAGATGATTTTGAGGACAATCCGCTGCTTGTTTATAGAGAGTTCATTGACACGTCGAATGTACCACAAGAGCCGTTGTATCCCGCTTGCAAACTCTCTCAGTTGGAGGCCATGTCTAAGTTGTTGAAGATTCAATGTGAATACAACATACCTCACAAAGCGACGGATGTCATTGCTGGTCTATTAAAAGATATTTGTCCGGAAGATAATGTGATAACGAATTTGGTTGTACTCGACTAGTAGGTTGATGAGGGGCATTCGACTTTCGGTTCAGGACATATAGATAGATAGATAGATAGATAGATGTCTGTGCTAATAGTTGCATGTTGCTTTGGAAGGGGGATGCGTGCTTGGAGTCAAGTTTCGTTTGCGAAGCATCTAGATACAAGGGAAATATGCGTGACATGAAGAATGCTGCTCATAAAGTATTGAGATATTTTCTTATTACTCCAAGACTGCAATATATGTATGCAACCAGGAACTCTACTGAGACGATGTCTTGGCACTCTGACAAGCACAACGTTGAAGATTCGATATCGTATCCATTAGATAATGAAGTTTGAAAGCATTTGGATAGAGAGTTCCCTTGGTTTTCTATAGAACCCAGAAAAATGTACTGATGGATTTGTTCTTATCGATAAGTATGGTCCGATTACTCACGTTGGTCAGTGATATTGACTCCATACAATCTACCTCTAAGATATACATGAAGATTGAGTACATGATGTTGTCCATGATTATTTCAGGACGTAAAAGTCCAAAGGGATATCTTAATTTGTACTTAATAATCTTTGCTTGATGAGTTGACACATCTATGGAATTTCGATGAGTTGAAACATCTGTGGAATTTCGATGATTCGACATATAATGTTAATAGGAGACAGAACTTTTAGATGAGGAAACAGAATTGCGGAAATCAGTAATTTTTCTGCTTATGGAATGTAATCAGGATGGAGTACAGCTGCAAGATTAACATGTCTTTATTGTGTGGAGCATACAAGTCCTTCATTTTGAAGAATGGCTGAAAGCAGACATTGTTTGAACGTCATCCTAGGTTTTTACACTTTGATCACCCTTTTCGAGCAAACAAAAATGGGTTTTCGAAGAATAGGAGGGAACATGATGATCTGGTCCCTGTGTATAACGGGGATGAGATACGTGATCGTGTCTTTTCGATAGAGCCTGATGAATTCCATGTCTCTCACGATTGGAGGAAGCAGAGTATTTTTTTATTTTTTGGAACCATCCATATTTGAGCAAATTGCTAATCAAATATAAGTTTGATGTCATGCACGTTGAGAAAAACTTGTTTGATAATTTGTTCCACACTGTCATGGATATGAAGGATATAACAAAAGACACAATTACAATAAAGAAAGACATCAAGCTATATTACAAGTTCCGAAGTTGCATTTGAAGAGATTAAGGAATAAGCGAGGCGTCGAACATACACTCATGCCTAAGGCCCCTTATGTTTTGAGAAAGGAGGCAAGAGAGGTTTTGTCTGAATGGATCAAGATGCTTAAGTTTGTCAATGGATATGCATCCAATCTGAGACGTTGTGTTCGTGAAGAGGAGTGATGTTTGAAGGGGGCAAAGAGTCATGATTGATGATGCAGGGCCTATTTTTTGTTGCCTTTAACTAGTTGTTTCAATCCAATCATGTTTTGATTGTTTTCACGGAGCTCAGTCTATTTTTTAACGACAAATCCCTAAGATTTTGTGCTAGTTGGAAAGGTTGTTTTCACCTGTATTTTTTAATTTTATGGAGCGCTTATCCTCCCCATGAGGAAAAAATTGATGGAGCGATGCATTACAGATGGATGTTTTCTTTTGAAAGGTGTTAATCCATTGAACATTATATTTTTTTTCTAAAAATATTCTGGATATATATTCAAGCTCAAAATTGCATCCTTTTAGCTCTCTGTTTCACTTGAAGGGGACGATTGGCAATAAAGCACAAGTCGAGGGTTCTATTTGTGAGGCGTAACTTATGAAGGAGCATAACAATTTTTGCAAGAACTTTTCTACCATAGAGGTTTGCTAAAGATCTTCAAATGCATTTGATGGCATATTTGAGGGATAGGTGTGCAATTATTGCCATTAAGTAGCACTTGGTCCTCGCGGTCGATGCGCATTTTAGCATTGCGCTTATATTTTTGTATTTTCAAATTTAGTTTTGGCTTGTAACACACTGTTTTATTGGTACTGGATCAATTTTATTATCGGATCCCCCCAATCATACATTCGTTGGACTCGAGATGGACACTAAATCTCGATATCATCGTCGCAATTATGGGATTTTGAACAATGTTGACATTTCTAATCTCCCAAACGTGTTCCAAAGGTATGGGGGATATTTTCCACACGATAACACAAGAAAAAAAGATACTCTAATTGAGAAGGATTTTTACGCCTCTCACAGATTTTTTTTGCGAAATTATGAGTTCTTCTTTAATAATGAGAGGTAAGAAACATTTCAAGAATAATTTCAAAAGATCCTCTTATATTTGAGCAAGACATGATGAGAAAGAGAGGTTTCAGATCAAGTCATGAAGTATGGAGCAAGTAAGGGGATTCATGACCTATGTGCCTTTAGACTGGTGTTTTTATTTTTATTTTATTTTTTATCCAATAAGGACTTTTTAATGCAAAAATCAAGATTTATAGATCACTTTATGTTGAGTGTAGGTTTTATCACATGGTGTTTTGAATGAGATGATTTGTACCATTAGAACACGACTGGGCGCACAAGTGTGTGAGTATCCTCAATATTGCATCAATGGGTATCTGTTTGTCACTTATGCACATGACTCCACTAAATCCACTCAAAATTTTGACGTAAGCGTTAAAGACGATGGTGAGAAGGATTAGTACGGAATCCTTCAGGAGATAGTGAAGTTGCCTGTAATTTTGTAGTGGAATAACTATGTAAATGACTAACCAAAAGCAAATGACTAATCATGCAACTGACTAACTAATGACCAACCAAAAATCAAATAAGAAAAATGGCTAACCATTATAGAAAAAAAAATATTTAACCAATGACCAACGGAAAAACAAAAATCTAACCACGCAAATGGCTAACAAATGACCAACCAAAAAAAATGACTAACAATTCTCTAGCACTATATATTATAATTGATAACAAAATTATTTGGTATCGATTTCTATATTTCAAACTGATGAAACAAATGTAGGAAAAAAGTCAATTTCTATTTCTTATTTTATTATAGTCCAAGATACCCTTTACTACACATCATTTTATTAGTAAAATGTTTTTGATTTCGTTATTAATTTTTCGTAACTGGCTTAGGTTAATGCTTTATGGGTTTTAGCAGTGGTACTAAACAATCCCCAATAAACTTAAATCATAATAAAAAATTTAGGAAAAATGATCCGTGTTGCAAGCAGCGGTTAACTGGCTGCTGCGAACCTTATTGACTTGGGAGAAACCCTACTGTTAGCACTACTGTCAATTGGGTTTCGTTACAATCAGTGAGTTTTCTTTATAGCAGTTGTATTTTCTTTATAATCAGTGGGGTTTCTGTAAAATCAATGAAGTTTCTCTATAGAGAGTATGTGTTCCCGTATATTAACAGTTCGTTGGTTTTTTTTACTTTCAATGGGGTTCAAGCAGCTAGTTAGCTATCTATTGCAGCGCAATAGACCAACGAAAAACATGTATGGATAAGATATAAACTTTTTATATGTTTGTCCAAGAATGACTAGCTATGAAATTTCATATGTGAAAGTTATTTCTCATTCTTACAAATTATTTTCTGGGTCACAAATTAAATAGAACATTTTAATCTGAAACGATAATATATTTTTGGGTTGAATTTATGTGATTTTGATGAAGGAATTTTTTTTTATAGTGACAGTGGGTTTGTAATAGTTGATTAATTAATGAAGTGTAATGTACCAGATGGGATAAATTTTATTTTTCAATGTGAGAGAGGTTAAAAAAAGTTTCATGAAACGACAAAAATAAAAACAATATTTCATTTGATAAAAGACAAAGGGGGAGCACCATAATTTTTTTTTTCCTTTTTGCCGCCAAAATATTGGAACACTATCTTAATTATTTGGAATTTTTTCCTCTTTAGATTAAAAGACCACGATAATTATTTGGAATACTTCTCCTCTTTGGATTCATCTGTTTATGCAGCGTTCTATTAACTCTTTTCTCATACCAATAATTTATTGAAAGATAAAAAATATGACATGCATAAATTGTCATGGTGAATCAATACGTTCAATTTGTATGAGACAAGGGAGGAGTATTATAATATGGAGGAACAAAATATATCCTAACATATTCAATCTTAGACATGTCACCAAAATCAATCATATAGATGAGAATCCAGGGGGGGATGTGGTTTCAGACTTTTAAGGCGAGTTGATGATATTAAGTCTTTTAAATATTAGATTCTTATTTTTATATATATCTTTACATTATGTTTTAATCCTAATCATTAATTTCTATTAGACATGTGTGTGAAGACCATATTGGTCAAACCCATGGAGTACTTAAAAGATGGTCATAACATCCAACGAGAATAAAGAAAATCTTCCAATCATTGTGGAAGAAATTAGGTGTTACCGTGTAAAGTTTTTTCAGATAACGTGCTAATGACGAATTCCTAATCATTTTCTGCATGTTTGACCCATAGAATCTTTTAACTTTAATTGCGGCCGCAGAAAAACACAAGTCACACACTTCAAAATCAATCTATGCATTCGTCGCACATTCACTGTCACCAAAACAAAGAAGAAAAAAACCGAACGAACCAAAAGTCGTCAATATAACTGCAACCACCAAAGTCACGTCACATAACTAACGATGAATAAGAAAAATCGCATAACCGACTCATGAGAACATTGCTTGAGAAATGCAAACACTTCTTTTCTCCTCTTTTTAATCGAACTAGTGTAGGACTACCAATCAAAGTACGATCGAGATAACTAAAAATGTATGTGTTTCACACATGAAATAGAGTAGATATAGTTAAACACATTCTTATGCATCTTTTTAATGCTAATTAATTATAAGAATCCGAAAATTTTCGTAAAATTTAATTTCACGATAATTAATATGAATAGTAAATTATCGAATATTATAATTTATTTTGCGAAGTTAAAAGGGTTGTTTGATGATTTAATGGAGAAAGAATATAAAATACGAATAAAATAAAACCCTAATACGTAAATACGAGGAAATATGATCTTAATATGAAAATATCGTTTTTATACGAAAATGACCTAAACCTAACTTTGATACTTATTTTTCTTTATGTCAATTTCTACTTCACCTAAATTAAATTAATACTCACTAATTATATACCTACTAACTATCCACTTCAATTATTATAAGTGATTTAGTTTTTTATATATATACAAGCTCTCTTCTTCTTGAAAATCTTTTACAAACATAAAATAAAACACTGCTTAACATGCAAAATTAGAGTTAAAGAAGAGAAAAGAAGAAGGAGAAACTTGAGGAGAAGAGTAGAAACTAGGCAATAAGACGAGTACAATGAGGATCCTTCATCGTTATTAAGAGAAGGTGATCGTCTTAATTAGAAAATTCATGAAAAATTATAAACTCTTTAATAAATTATGATATTAATATATGTTGAATTCTCACATGTCTAGTTTCTAATGAAGTTAATAAATCATGATTCGTAGTTGGAAATCTTAAGATATAAATCAAAACGTGTGGATATGTCAATCTGTAAAAAGTTGATTACAGAAATAACTTTGTGACTTGATATAAATTATATAGTAGGTTTTAAAAGACAAACCTTATACCAATGGAAATTTATGGAAGTCTAGTTTCAAGAATACTTTATCAATAATTATTTAGAGTTGTATATAGAGAGTTATGAGTTAATTAGTGAAGTAAGGTCAAACTGTCGTAACTAGCAGAAAATACAAATTTAAACTAATTAATTTTTATTATTGGTAAGGTTTAATGATTGAAGCTTTAATTTACTGGAAATATTATGGAGTCTAGTTTATGTAGAATTTTACGGAATATTTTTTGGAGTTGTATACAAGAAATTATAGATTTAAATATATCGAAAGATAATGTTGGACAGAAGCTAAGATACCTATTCCAGAGGTCAGGAAGCTCGTTCCAGAGGCTGGAACATTCATTCAGGAGGTCAAAAAGTTCGTTCCAAAGACCGGGATGCCCATTCTAGAGACTGAGACACCTGTTACAGAGGTCGGGATGTTCGTCCGAGAGGTCGGGATGCCATCTCAGAACCTTCTGGATCGAAAATGATCGTTTTGACAATAAAACAACTTCAAATATTCACAAAGAGCACTAATGATATTCAATTTAAAAATCATCATTATGGACAATCAAAATAAGTATCAAAGGACTGTACAAAGCTCAACATAATCTCATAATATTAATATGACAGTTTTTCATGAAGTACGGACAAATATGTTTAACTCTGTAACGTGAACAAACAAATGTATTAATATGTGAATCCTATCATGTTATAGGACCTGGAGACTCCGCTCGTTGAGACTTAAAGACAAGCTGAGCGTGTGTGTGGAAGTTGCAGCAAGAAGGTAACGTTTAGATTTATTGTGTGATACGTATTGCTATACCATGAGTATAATAATATACATTGAAATCTTGTACATAGTCACTAAATATGGCTGACGTCAAATATTCAGTGCAACTATTGTGTGCTATGTGTTAAATACTGAGTTCTTTAGAGTATTGTTGCATGGTGTGCGTTATGTCTTGTTTACTGGTATAATGAGGATGAGTGAGTAAAAAGAGTATAAATCCATAATTGGTGAGATAACTCTGTTGTATAAAGAACAAAGAGCGTTGTGTCTATCGTTTGTGTTATATAGTGACTTGGTGGTATCATTATTTCATGACCCCTGTTAGGTCGTTTTGGTATGAGGAAAACTCACTGCAGGATACCCTGGGTTCCGGTTTGGTTGATCCTCTTTCGCGGATGTCCCTTTTGTTAAAGATGAATTTAGCTTGATAAGTTGAAATTGAGTAACCTCGCTAAGGGTAACACTGAGAGTATTTATTGTCTGTCATCACTGTGTTTTTGAGATGATAATTATGAATATCGGATTGGTATATTAAGTTCCAGAGTGCTGGATCAAAGGACCTAAGTGATAATTTTCCCTTTGTTTTCTTACCATCTCCTCTCTGGAACCCCCGGTAAGGGGACCGACACATTATTGGGCTAATATGGTTCACGGTTATTATTTTTCTGTGTTTTTCTCTTCTATGCTTTTTTAGGAGCCAAAGACAACGGGCAGGTGTGATATAGGTTATGGTGCTAATATGCATCTACTGTAATGTAATTATAGACTAAGTAAAATATGTAATAAATAAGGGGTTTTCGCTGTATTAGATAACGTTATTGGTTTATGTCTAAGTAGATTTTATTTATTTCTGTACCTAAACCGGTTAAGCGATTTTACCTAACTGGGATGTTGCGACTCAGTGGCAGTGACATTATTTGTATTATTAAGAATTAATATGATATGAAAAATCTGGGCGTTATAGATTGATATCAGAGTAAGGTTTAGGTTAAGAATTAAACGAAATCACTTATGGTTAAATAAATATTTTATGTGCATTTTGGGGATCAAATGAAATATTTTATGTGCATTTAGGAGAGCAATTTGGGCACTTAAGAGGATCGATGAGGTTTAGGTTAAGAATTAAACGAAATCACTTATGGTTAAGT
>JAOVYX010012494.1:28205-63744 GCA_035668315.1 Drosera spatulata
AAATATTTTATGTGCATTTTGGGGATCAAATGAAATATTTTAGCTTTCTTATGCTTATACTTGGTTTTGGTTTTATTCCATATCTTTGCACATGTTAGTAAGATAAGTTTTTTTATTTTTATGTTAAGTATGGTTAAGATTAGAAGTCAGGGATTCGCTCCAAAGCGTGTTTCTAGGATGGTTCGTACAAGAGTACATATTGAGGTGCATCTTTATAAGATTAGGAGAGCAGTTTGGGCACTTAAGAGGATCGATGAAGTTTAGGTTAAGAATTAAACGAAATCACTTATGGTTAAGTAAATATTTTATGTGCATTTTGGGGATCAAATGAAATATTTTAGCTTTCTTATGCTTATACTTGGTTTTGGTTTTATTTCATATCTTTGCACATGTTAGTAAGATAAGTTTTTTTTTTTTTTTTTTTTTATGTTAAGTATGGTTAAGACTAGAAGTCAGGGATTCACTCCAAAGCATGTTTCTAGGATGGTTCGTACAAGAGTACATATTGAGGTGCATCTCCATAAACTTAGGAGAGCAGTTTGGGCACTTAAGAGGATCGATGATAGCACACATCATCCCATATACCAAACGGAAGCTATCTTTTACTCACTGTCAAATTGTATTGACATGTTCTTTTGGGATCGATTCTGTCCTGAGCAGTTCCTTAATGGGGTGCCTAATGAAAAGAGGTACTTCATAGATGGCAAGTAGACCGTTGATTTTGAGTCAACTGGCCGTAAGGTTGTTTGTGCATACAACCATTGGTGAAAATGAGCCTTGAAGGAAACTAAAGGATTTAGCTTAATAATTTGGTTTTATTTGTTAAGTATGTACTAAGTGTGCTCTTGTGTGATTTTTTTTCTGTGTGACAAATTATGTAATTATTTATAATGTGTGCAAGGATTTTAGTGTGGTAATTTATGTACATATCTTTATAATAAGTGCATTATTTATGTATTAAATGCTACTGTTAATGGAATTTGTTATCTTTATCTTATGTTGATTGCCGCGGAGGTAACTTAATAGATAATGGTTAATGATGCTTGGAATTACAGGAATGTCAATGAAAATAGTTTGGATTGACATTTTGCAAATGCTTAAATTATAGGATAATGGCATATATTGAAAATGAGACTATTCAACCCGAACGGTCGACGGAAGCTCAGCCTGCAGTGCAGGATGGGATCCATGAAGTAACAGCGGGACAACAACCCCCGAAACAGCCGCCAGCTGACCTTGTGATTGTGATGATGGAAGAACTTCTAAGGATTAGGAGGAAAGCAGAGGAACCTGTTGAACCTGACACTGAGAAGTACTTCCAAAGGCTTAATGCATACCACCCAAAACGGTTTATAGGAGATGATGATCCAACGGTTCTGAAGAACTGGTTGGAGATATGGAAATGCTCTACAAGGTTGTAGGGTGTCCTAAGAAACTGAAGGTCAGCTTCAGGGTATATTACCTAGAGGGTGAGGCTAACAATTGGTGGACCATAGTAGCGGAACGAGCTGAACTTCCTAACTTTGACTAGGAACAGTTGAAGGAGCTGATTCGTGACAGGTACTATCCTGAGTCTCTAAGGGAATGGATGAGGGAGGAGTTCTCTTCTCTAGAGCAAGGTGACATGAATGTCACAGAATATTCAACAAGGTTCACAATGCTACTGCGATTTGTGCCTTCATTCTACCGCTCGGAAGTTGAAAAGAAACGGAAGTTTCTGAAGGGCGTTAGCTGGAGGCTGAAGACAAGCTTGTTAACCCATACATTTGTTTTATATCAACAAATTTATGACAAGGCTGTGAATTTGGAGAGGTCTTTGGCAGAGAAGGATGCTTTCTTTGCAGAAAAGAAAAGAAAGCGAGATGATGCAAGATCTAACAAATCTGATAGATTTCAACAATCTGGCGGATATCGATCTTACCAATGAGGCGGACCGTCAGGTAGTACTTCTAGTGTGGGACAAGGAGGAGGAAATCACGGAACACAATCGTACAATCCAGAGTATAGTCAACAGTCCAACTAGAGGCAATCTCAGAGAGGTGGAGCGAGCAATTAGAATCATTCCATTGGTGCTGTCACTTGTTATTACTGTGGCATATTCAGACATGTTGCAAAGGATTACCGTACCGCACCTGTGACATGCTACAACTGTGGTAGACAAGACCATAGAAAATGATTTTGTACATAAGGGAACATGTCAAGAGACACAATTTAGGGGCTAGCAGCTACAGGTCTATCGATTGCACAACCATCAAGGCAAGCTGGGAACCAACCTAAACCACCATCAGGGAGAGTGTTCTACATGAACCCACAGAATGCTCAGCAGAGTAGAGCTGCTGTGATTGGTAATCTTCGACTTTTCTCCTTTCCAGCTTTCGTGCTTTTTCACACTGGTGCTACCTATTCTTTCGTTGCCAAGTCTTTTCTTGAAAGGCACGGCATCAAATCTAAACCCATACCTAGTGTGATATACATTGGGTTGCCAACCGAAGATGATGTGGGCTGTAGACATTCCGTATCTTATGTCCCAATTGAGATAAGGGGTGAAAACTTTCCTATAGACCTTGTCTTGTTCGTTCTTCGGGATTTTGATGTCATTCCTGGTATGAGTTGGTTAGAAAACTATAAGACCACCATAGATTACGAGAAGAAGCTAGTTAGAATAATAGGTACTAAAGGAGGAAAGTTTGTATACTACGAGAAAGGGTCAAGACCTGAGGTGTTAATAGCATCTGTAATGACTGTAAGCAAGCTTCTAAGGAAGGGTTTTCAGGGATACTTGTGTCACATAGAGGTACCTTCCGAGGAAGGTAAGGGATTGTCTGAAACCCTACTTGTGTGTGAGTTTCCAGACATCTTTCCGTAGGAAATACCGAGATTGCCACCCAATAAAGAGGTTGACTTCTCTATTGAGTTAATTAGAACCGGACGTAACACCTATTTCCAAAGCACCCTATCATATGGAACCTGCAGAGCTGAAATAGCTAAAGACTCAGCTCGAGGATCTGCTTGAAAAGGGATATATCCGACCTAGTGTCTCACCGTGGAGGGCTCCTGTGCTTTTCGTTAAGAAGAAAGATGGGAGTATGAGACTGTGTATTGACTATCAGGAGTTGAACAAAATCACCATCAAAAACTGATATCCTTTACCTCACATTGATGATCTTTTTGACCAGTTGCAAGGGGCTACGGTCTACTCCAAGATAGACCTTCGTAGAGGTTATCATCAATTGCATATCAAATCCACAGATATTCCATAAAACTCTTTTCGAACTCGGTATGATCATTATGAGTTCATTGTTATGCCATTCGGAATCACTAATGCACCTGTCGTGTTTATGGATTTGATGCATAGGGTATTTAAACCTTATCTTGACCAGTTTGTTGTCGTGTTCATTGACGACCTACTGATATACTCCCAGACTCCACAAGATCATGAACGACATCTTTGGACCACCTTGGGAATGCTTTGAGAAAACCAGTTGTATGGTAGACTTAAGAAATGTGAATTCTAGTTGAAAGAAGTTGTCTTCTTGGGACACGTGATCTCAAGAGATAATGTTAAGGTCGATCCAAAAAAGATTGAAGCTGTGAAGGAATGGGCCAGAACTATTAATGTGATGGAGATCAGAAGTTTTCTGGGGTTAGCCGGTTACTATCGACAATTAATGGAGGATTTCTCTAAGATAGCCATGCCATTGTCTAGTCTTATGAGGATGAACACGAAGTTTATTTGGTCTGAAAGATACGAGAAGGCTTTTCGCGAACTCAAGACTCGTCTCACTTCTGCTCTAATGCTACACTACCTTCTGGTGAGCAAGGATACTGTGTGTACAGTGATGCATCTAAGCAAGGATTTGGGTGTGTACTCATGCAATAGGAAAAGTAATAGCTTATGGTTGGAGACAACTGAAGCCATATGAGCTTAACTACCTGACTCATGACTTGGAGTTAGCCGCGGTGGTTTTTGCCATCAAGATCTGGAGGCATTACCTGTACAGAGTTTCTTGTAAGGTCTTTACTGATCATAAGAGTTTGAAATACATCTTTACCGAGAATGAGCTCAACATGAGACAACGGAGATGGCTATAGCTATTAAAAGACTATGATCTGGACATCCAGTGTTATCCAGAAAAGGCAAGTGTGGTGGCCAATGCTCTAAGTAGGAAGGTTTAGAATTCAGAGGGAAACTTGTACCTATTGAGAATTACGCAAGACACCCTGGTTGATAAATTTTGCAAGTTAGGAATTGAAGTTCGAGCAAGGTCAGATAATGGGAGACTTGTACTCTTCACGATGAGATAGTGCACGCTCAAGAGACCGATGGTGTACTACAGAAGTAGAGGGAAGAGGCTCGAAAGGGCACCGTAATGGGATTTGTGATTCACGAGGATAGATCACTACGGTTTCAGAATCGTTTCTATATACCTAATAATGAATTGTTGAAGATGAACATACTTGAGGAAGCATACCAAAGTGTCTACTCTGTTCATCCTGGAGGTAACAAGATGTACCATGATTTGCGAAACCACTACTGGTGGAGCAACATGAAAAGGAAGATTGCTGAGTTTGTCAGCAAGTGTTTGGTCTGCCAGCAGGTAAAGATAGAACACCAAAGTCCAGGTGGATTTGTACAACCTGTTGAGATACCAAAATGAAAGTGGGATGCAATATCCATGTGTAAGATCCACAGGTATAACCTAGAGGGGGGGGGGGGTTGAATAGGTTATTTTAAACATTTTAGTGTAATATAGAGGAATATTTGATTTGAATATACTGATGATCTTTGTAGACTACCAAGGGTGTCTGTAATAGAGACTTGTACATTGAGAATTTGTCTGTTTTTATTGTTTTGATTGATTTCTAACAGTTCTAAAAATACAAAGCAATTGAAAGCAAGTAGAGAACACAGGATTATACTGGTTCAGACACTCGTTATCAACTGATAAGAGAGCTTAGTCCAGTCTTTCCTTGTTGACCAATATAGTCATTCCAAGAGTTGAGTTCACTATCTTCTCGATTTTCGCTTACTAGACAACCCCTTTACAAGTTTGGTAAGTTGTCAAAGGTAAAGAACCCATACCCCTTGTACAGATCCTTTGTTGGACTCTGCCGTAACTTCTGTTCTTCAATGCATACTAGTGAACCCTCTTCTTCCTGTTCTTCCTCAAATCAGCTCACTATGAACAGTTTGAATTCAGATTAATTTTGCACACTCTGTACGTTCAATTCTTTATCCAACAGCACTGTTGTTTGAGCTCTTTGATCCCTTTTTATAGGCTAAGGGAATGAACCCGTGACTGTACCAGGTCTGATGTTGATAGCTTGTCACATGTGACTCTTTCACTGATGTTGATAGCTCACTTTATTATGATCCTCGTACTGTCACTCTATACCTCAAATCTTCAATTTGATCAATCCTTAGACTTTTACCACAGCCTTAGCAACCATCTCTACTGCACTCCATTCTACTGCAACTCAACCTGTACTTAGTACCGTTGAAACCTCGTCTGCACCCAGTCACTGCTGCAGCCTTATCTGCATCCAGATTTGATGCAATCCATCATGCGTTGTTGTGTTGGCCCTTGTCTGCAATATTGATCACAGATCCTGAAGCATTTGCAGGTCTTTTGTTATCCATGCATGTCATAGCTGCCTTGTTGAAATTTTCTGTTGTACTCTGCATCTGGTGGCCCACAATGCTCTCCATCTGTGGTCGTCTGCTCTTCAACATCTAACCTAGACTTAAGATACCTAACTAATACTTCTATGTTAATACTTCATGGTTAATACTTCTAAGTTTTGTTTATCAATTTCTATACAACTGAAGGGATTGCACATTCCTATCAATCTCAACCTAAATTGATGCTAACAAAACTTCTAAGTAAAATAACAAGCTCACTTACTAATTACACTGTTTGAAAAAAAACTTAATTGTATTTCCTAGACTAAAGTGCAGCAAAGGATGTGTCCTTCCTACCTGTGATGCTCAATGCCTCTGTGGTGCTTTTGAGTTGATCCTCTGATGTTCTGTGGTGCCTTCTTTTCTCCCCGTGGGGCTGCTCCCCGTGAGATCTATGTCCTGATGACCTCTCCCCCTGAGGTATTTGCCCTGATGGCCTCTCCTCCTTAGGCTTTTGCAGTTTCTGTAGCCCTTTCTCCTTATGCTGCTGTTGTTGAATTTCTTTTGAGCTCGTCTGCAGATGACTTTGCTACTTCTTTGCCTTTCTCTGCTACCTTCTTCCCCTTTTTGTTAGCATTTAGTGCTGCTGTAAGGGCTTCAATTGTAGCTCGAAGGGCTTTTAGTTTAGAAGTGGTGGTCTACTAAGCAGCTATAGCCTTGGCAGTTTCAAGGTGAAGCTTATTTTCTAGCACACTGAGCCTTCTATCACTCTTGGGGATGTGTTCTTTGACCTTCCATTTAGTGGTCTTCATAGAAGTTTGCAGTCTCCGAAGGTCAGCTGAGTGTTGGCTCCTTAGTTTGTTCAGGTTGGAAGCACTGAGTTTGTACTGCTGGAGATTTAGGGCATTGGCTCTCTGAATTTGTTGGGGAAGTCCTTCAGTCATGTTGGAGAGAGAATCGTGGAAGTCTGCAAAACATTTGGTCCTGGTACTTTTCTCAGGTTTCAGCTCATCTGTAACTGGTTCTAGTCTATCAAGAAGGTCCTTGAATGCATCCTTTGTCCACTGATACATGTTGTAAATCTCAAGATCTAGTTGCCTTAGTCTGTATTCCATTGTAGTCTCTGGTGGAGATGACTGTTGATGTATAGGGACTTCAGTTTTGGCCATTGTTCGTGCAGTAGAGGATGGCCTTGCATGGATTGGCGTCAATTTAATGTTTGCAAGGGCTTGCCTCAGACTCCTAGCTGCAGTCTGGGGTGTCATTTGGATAGCAAATATCCCACTATAGAGTAGACCTTGAGGGAATCCCACTGAGGGTGGATCTGCCTTGGTCTGTACCAATCCAAATGAAGAGGGGAGGGCGGGGGTGAAAACACCAGGTTTAAAGGAGATACACCTTGATCGTGCATATGTTCTTGACGATAGGGAGTGTCACTCATCAGGTGTGTTGATTTCTTCAAGAGTGACACCTTTGAAAGTGCTTTCTGCTGTAGTCTGCTCCTCTCTTATCATTGAGGTTGTTTTAGTGATTTATCCTCCACTATGATCACCTCCTCTGCTTGTGTGGGAGTGCGATCAAGAGTTGTAACTTGAGTGAACTCCGCTTTCTTAGTAGTCTGCTCATAGTCTGCAGGATTTTCTTTTGTGGTAACCTCTGCTTCATCTCTTATTAGTGATGCTGACTGTTTTGTTGGTGATCCCTCTGCTGTTGGTTCGTTGCTATAACTACCTCTATTGATGCCTCGTTATCCTCCGCCTTTTCTGCTGTAGGTTTCTCTACTGCTGTTTCCTCTTGTTCTGATGATTCTGCTACTGTAGACTCTACTGTTGTGGACTCTGTTGCTAGAGACTTTGCTACTGGAGATTCTTCTGCTGGATAATCTGCTGCTGATTGTTCCTTGATCCCCTCTTCAGCAACCTCATCAATGATGTCATCATCATCATGGTCTTCCGGCTGTGGGGATTCATCATGACCATCATCATCATCCCCTGGTGATGGTGCTTTGCCGATGGTTGGTTTTGACAGGTAATAGTAAATCTCCAGTTTTGCTGCCCTGACATGCTTGTCCACCAGCCTTTTCAATTCAACCTCCACTTCAGGAGTGTGCACAAATTCAACATGTTGTAGCTGTGCTTGTTTGTGCCTTATGGTTTTGAGGGTTGAGTCTTTGATTTCTAGAGCCCCATTGAACAGAATGTAGGGTTCAATGGACCTCTTTTTCTTGTTGGCCTCCATTCTTTGAATGAGAACTAGTTGCTCAATTTCTGCCTCTGTCATTAAACTCATTTAAAATTTTGATTTCATTAATACGGCAAATCTTTCACATAGTTTATTGTTAGTATATCCATATGTAATGTCATCAACATAAATTTGCACTAAGAAAATATGCTCCTTATGTTTCTTAAAAAATAGGATGGTATCTATTTTTCCTCTCTAAAAATTATTTCACATAGAAAAGTTGAGAGTATTTCATACCATGCCCTTGGAGCTTGTTTTAAGCCATATAATGCCTTGTCTAACCTGTAGACATGATGTGGATGTTCAAAGTCTTTAAATCCAGGAGGCTGTTCAACATACACCTCTTCTTGCAACTTTCCATTAAGGAAGGCACTCTTCACATCCATTTGATAGACTTTGAATCCTTGGTATGCAGCATAGATAAGGAACATTCTTATTGCTTTTAGCCTTGCAACAGGGGCAAAGTGAAGAGGTGAATCAGACTTAGGGGGAGATTGAAGAAATGTATCGGACTTATGCTTTAATTACTTTGTCTGGCACCATTTATGATTTGATGTGTCAAAATACTTGTTCATGTTTTCTGCATATTATTTAGTCGTTAGACTCTATATCTCTAGTGTTTGACATCTTATAGTCCTAGAAAGTGCTTGAGAGAGTCAGAATCAGACTGGCTGAGAAGACTTCAGGGTATCAGAGTTTCGTTGCTCAGGGAACAGAGTTCAGATGAAGATTGGGTAGTCTACTGTATGTATATATTCTGGAAAGTCTGTTTTGTGCTTATGGTGTTTCAGAGTTCCGTGATATATGCTTTGCTGTGAAGATCAGAGGACTACTACTGTTAATAGCAGACTTTTGGGTTTGAGGGATTCAATAGCCAGAGGCTAACAAAGAGAGGCTAACAGACTCCGACACTACATCAGACTGTGACTTTTCAACAGATGGGTTCAACAGACGTCATCGAGGTCTGTTGAGAAGACAAGTAAGAAACTAGAGTTCTGGAATGTCCGTACGACCCGTTTCATTTTTCCATGACATCCAAGATATATAAAAGGCAACTGGAGGATTCAGTTGGGATATAGAAATTCATTCATTCTTCAGCACACACACTCTCTTTTTGCTAATTCATCTCAACTGCAAGCTTTAAGATTCAAGAACCATTCACTTTCGGTTCTCCCTGTTACAAAGAGACTTCTACAATTGGGGATTTTTTGAAATCCATCATCATCCTCGATTGATTGGATTTCATCATTGGAGATTTCTACATTCTCCATAGTTTTGTGAGCTTTACAGATACTTTCATTCTTTCTTGATACGGTTCGCTGAGTGATCCAAAAGACTCAGATGTTGAGAGGTGAACCGGAAAACCCTTTGTAGATCAGTTGTGATCTTGATTTTGTGAGGTAACAAGGTCTGCTGAGTGATTCAGGAAAATTTAGAGGTTGAAAGGTGAACCTTGAAACCTTTTGTAATCCGTTTTGTGATAGTGGATTTGTTGTGCTGTCCCATGGGTTTTTCTCCTTGAACTAGGGTTTCCCACGTGATATCTGGTGTTCATTTTTCTTTTCCTGCTGATTATATTTTTTTTGTTCTTTATACAATCAACAAATCAGATCAAGGAAAGTCAGTTAGAACTACAACTATATTAATCCGCGTCGTTTGATTCAAGTTTTTGTAATAGAATCCAAAATAGAACATATATGACTATTCACCCCCCCTCTAGGCTATACTGTTGTAATCGTTGTTGCACTTTCTATTGGTATCGGAGCGGGTTCTTCATATAGGATTACCATTTTGTGAAGGATCCTAAACTTGATTAGATTTCTTGATTCAGTTAGGTTTCTTGAAATAACTGACTATCTTTATCTTTATGTTAGAATTCCTAATTTTAATAGTTATCATTTATCTACTTGATTGTTATGATGGCTAATGGCTCCACGAGTTTACGTCCTCCGATGTGTAACATTGAGAGATTTGGTAATTGGAAGGTACGAATGCGGGCATTTCTAGATGCTATTGATGAGGAATTGTATGAGACTATTCACAATGGTCCTTATTAACCACTGTGTTTCGATCCGCAATATCTAGCAAAAATGATCCCTAAGCCAAAGAATCAATGGTCTGATGAAGACAAGAGGATGGTGGGAATCGACAATAGGAGAAAAAAATTATCTCTACCAAGCCCTTGAAGAAGACCTTTTTGAACACGGTGTATATTGTTCAACAGCCAAAGAGATTTGGGATTCATTGGTTGTTAAGAACGAGGGTACAAAAGATGTGAAGAAGAACAAGATGATAATTCTTGTGCAGGAGTATGAGATTTTTTAGGCAAAACCAGGAGAAGAATTGACTGAAATGTTTGAGTGCTCCAATGTCCTACTCAACCACTTAAGGATGTATGGAAAGGTTTATGATCTTGAGGACTCCAATCTCAAATTCATCAGATCATTACCTTATTCCTGGGATTCAAAGACCACTGCAATAAGGGAATCAAAGGATCTCTCTGCAGTGTCTCTACAAGAGCTCTATGGTAACTTACTTACATATGAACTAGAGCACAAGCAGACAAGAGTACAAGAAGAACCAACGAAGCCTATTGCACTAAAGGCTGTGACTGGGAAGACAGACAAGAATATGTATGTTACATCTACGGATGACGATGAAGATGGTATGACAGATCTGGATTTTGACGAAGAAGAAATGGTGTCATTCATCACCAGGAGGATAATTCCTTTGTAAAAAAAAGAAGGATTCGAAGTTATGCCAGATAGATAGCCAAGAAAAGAGATAACAGAGATATCTGCTATAATTGTGGTAAGATTGGTCACTTTGCAACAGACTGCTTTCAGAAAAAGAGGACATCTAAGCTTGTTGACAAACAACCCAAGAAGGAGAAGGCAACAAAGTCAATTAACAACCATCAATCAAAAGGCAGAAGGCTGAAGGCAATGTTCGCAGACAAGAGTTGGAGTGACACTGAATCTTCTGAATCTGATGAGGAAGCTCAACTCTGTCTGATGGCTAGACACTTTGATGTTGATGAGGTATTTGATTTCTCTAATCCTGATGTGTCTGATGTTGAGATGAGAGAGATGATTAGAGACCTGTCTAAAAAACTCATTGACTTTCCTAGAATGTACAAAGTGCTAGATAGAGAGTGTATAGTTGTGAAGAAGAAGAGAGATCTCTTGAAGTCTGATCTAGTGTCCAAAGAGGATGAGTCTAAGAATCAGAATGTACTAGAATTAGAAATAGACTCACCGAACTCTATGATCAGATCGCAGAAGTCCTAGATAGATACCCTTAGTAGGAAGAAGTCTGAACTGGAAGAAACTATTAGAAAATGGAATAAGCCTGCTGTGTTTGATCAAATTTCTCATAGAGGAGACTCTAGAGAAGGGATAGGGTGTGAGCATGTTCCTGCCTTAGAAAAAGTTAAATTAAAAAGTCCCTCCCCTATAGTTTTCATTAAGTGTGTCCAACCACTAGCTCCTGATGTGCCCATGCGACAGACTACCCATCAAACAAAGTCTGATAGGAAGTATGTTGAGAAATCCTATAAGAAAACAGGTGAACATATGAGACCTAAGATCACAGTACCTAATCTTAACAGATTTAGGACTGTTGCTCCCCCACATGCTTTTCAGACTAATAAATCTAGTTTAGGATTTCATAGGAGAACTGAACAGACATCTATTAAATAAACTGAGCCTTATAGTATACATCATTCACAGTAGAACAGTTTGCAGAATGCCAGGAACAAGAAATGTTATCTATGTTATAAATCAGGACATTCTGCAGATGTATGTTGGATCTATCCACCTTCAAGGAGAATGTGGATATGGCTCCCTAAGTCTTTGTTGAGTAACCCCCAGGACCCAAGATAAATTGGGGACCAACTTGTGCGTATTTGTTGATATCTTGCAGAAGAATCATGAAAAAATTTGATACTTAGACAATGGATGCTCAAGGCACATGACTGGAAACTTGGCTCTACTCACTGACTTCAAAGCCAAAGATGGACCAAATATTATTTTCGGTGATAGTGGAACTGGTAAGATGAAAGGTTATGGGACTTTGGGAACATGTACGATCACTATTCATAATATTGCATATGTAGATTGTTTAGATCACAATCTAATCTCTATCAGCCTGTGACAAAGGACTAACAGTGACCTTTCAAGACAATATGTGTCTTGTAAAGGATATTGTTAGCAACCAAACAAGGCAGGTTCGTATAAGAAATGGAAATGTCTATATAGTAGACTTTCATCATCCCCTGACCAGAGATTCATGTCTGTTGACAATAGACTATGCTGCTCAAAAATGGGTTTGGCATAGGAGATTGTCACACCTAAATTTCAAGAATATTAATCGTCTGTTGAAAAATAACTTAGTAAATGGATTGCCTAATATCTCTTTTGACAAGGATAGATTTTGTGATGTTTGTCAGATGGGTAAAGAGATAAGATTACCCTAAAAGGTGTCAGGAATCAGATTACCACTGGACCTTTACAACTTCTACACATGGACCTCTGTGGCCCTATAGCCACTCTTAGTTTTGGACAAAGTTGGTACATCCTAATGTTTATAGATGACTACTCTAAATATTTTTGGGTATTCTTCTTACACACAAAGGATGAGACCTATCGTGTCCTTACACGATTCCTGAGGCAAGTTCAAAATAAAAAAGGCCTCAATATCTTAGAGATTAAGAGTGATTATAGGACAGAGTTCAAACACACCAGGATGGAGGAATTTTATGATGCCTATGGTATTCAATAAAATTTCGCTGCTCCTCGAACTCCTCAGCAAAATTGAGTTGCTGAAAGAAAGAATAGAACTCTGATAGAAGCTACTAGGACTATATTGGCTGATTCCTCTGTACCTAGGAGGTTTTGGGCTGAAGCAGTGAATACTGCATGTTTTGTACAAAACAGATCACTAATTAACAAACGCTTTAACATGATACCTTATGAGTTATGGAAGGGCAGGATACCTTATATTGGATACTTTCACATTTTTGAGTCTAAATGTTTTATACATAACAATGACAAGTATCACTTGCATAAATTTCAACCCAAATCTATTGAGGATATTTTTTCTAGGATATTCTGTTCTAAGTAGAGCTTTCAGAGTCTATAATAAGTCAACTCTGAAAATCGAAGAGTCTGTTCATATTTTTTTTTTATCAAACTAACCCCTTTTCAACAAGAGAGGAATGTGTATTTGATGAGGAGTGTGTACAGGAAATAGATAAATAGGATCACAAATCTAATCAGACTCAAACGGATAACAGATAACCTTAGTCTGATGAAGAACAGACGACTCAGGATCACCAAAGCGACATTCCAACTGACGACATTCATCAGACATCCGATATACAAGGGGATGATCAATCAGAACAACCACAATATCAATCAACTCAGCTTGGACAAGATGGCACAAACTACTTGACTAAATGGCACCCACCTGATATGATAATAGGAGATCTCATCGCATCTGTCACAACAAGATCTGCTATTGCCAATGAATGTCTGTTCACTTCATTCATATCTCAAATAGAACCCAAGAACATCGAAGAAGCTCTGATGGATCCCAATGGATTGAGTCCATGCAAGAAGAATTGAATCAATTCACTAGGCTAAAGGTTTGGGAACTAGTTCCTATGCCCAGGGATTGTCAGATTATTGGCACCAAATGGGTGTTCAAGAAGAAAATGGATGAAGATAGAGTCATTATCAGGAATAAGGCAAGATTGGTTGCACAACGATATTCACAAGAAGAAGGAATAGATTGTGACGAGACCTTTGCACCAGTTGCCAGACTTGAAGCCATCAGGATATTCTTAGCATATGCTGCTTCTATAGGAATGAAGGTATATCAAATGGATGTCAAGAGTGCATCTCTCAACGGGAAACTTCAAGAAGAAATCTATGTCAAGCAGCCACCAGGATTTGAAGATCCAGACAGACCTGACCAGGTCTACAAATTACACAAGGCTCTCTATGGACTAAAACAAGCACCTAGAGCATGGTATGACACGCTATCTACTTTTCTTTTGGATAAAGACTTTAATAGAGGTAAAGTGAATACTACTTTATTTTTAAGAAAGCATAATGAACATTTGCTGATTGTTCAGATTTATGTTGATGACATTATATTTGCATCTACTGATCAGAAACTCTGTAGCAGGTTTTCAAAATTTATGCAGCCATCCTTTGAAATGCGTATGATTGGGGAACTTAAGTTTTTCTTAGGCCTCCAAGTATAACAACTAGGAAATGGGATTTTTATTTCACAACCTAAATATCTTAGAGACATACTTAGGGAATATGGTATGGAAACTGCATCTGAGATGAGAACCCCAATGAGCACCTTTGTTAAGATAGATAAAGATATGGAAGATAAACCGTTTGATGCTACTAAGTATAGAGGCATTATAGGATCTCTACTCTATCTTTCTGCTAGTAGTCCAGATATTATGTTTTCAGTATGTGTATGTGCTAGATATCAATCAGATCCCAAAGAATGTCACTACATTGTTGTTAAGAGAATACTCAGATATCTGAAGGGAAACCCGGATATGGGTATCTGGTATCCTAACATTCACATTAGTGGAATTCATGGATATATTGATGCAAACTATGCTCGATGTAGGTTAGACAGAGAAAGTACTAGTGGAACTTGTCAATTCATGGGTAATAGTCTAGTATCATGGTCTAGTAAGAATCAGAACTCTGTTACTACTTCAATACCTGAAGTTGAGTATATAGCTGCTGGTAGTTGTGTAGCTCAGATTCTGTGGATGAGATCACATTATCAAATTATGGTTTTAATTTGACAAATTGTCCAATTTATTGCGATAATACTTCTGTTATTGATATATCTAAGAATCCAGTATATCACTCTCGTACAAAACACATAGATGTTAGACATCATTTCATTAGAGATCATGTTTAAAAGCATGATGTGAAATTATGTTTTATTCCTACTGATGAACAATTGGCTGATATTTTTACCAAGCCCCTTAATAAGAAAAAACTCAATCTCATTTGTGAGAAGTTGCGTCTAATCTCATTAAGAAGTTGGGTGGCAGAAGATGATGGGGAATGTCCCGTTGAAGTCAAGGACAGTTTTAGTGAAGGATATGCCTACTCACTACGACCAAATGGCTGTCATAGTGAAGAAGCGTTTCTTGTGTCAAGGATTCGCTGTTGATCAGACAGCTAGAGGGTATCTCAAAATCGTTGCTACAATCATCACTAGAGCAAGGATAGATTGGGCATTCATCATTCTCAATCTGTGGAAGAAAAATATAGAGAAGGCGAAGTCCAACCCAAAGAGGAAGATTTATCTGAGAATGATAAGCTTCTACCTCTATAAGCTAGGCAAATTACCAAAGGATGACGGAGTTCCTTTTTCGTCTAACAAATTCATATCCTTTAGAATGAAGAAGTCTGAAGCAATAGACAGAACATCTGAAGCTGGGCTGTCTAATGGCAAGCTGACTTTGAAAAGGAAGAAGACCTTTGATGCTGGGGCTCCTTAAAAGAAGTAGAAGAGATCTGCTCAACTTGCACAACCAACACAGATAGAAGAGGAAGTGGACTCCGATGATGAACCACTTGTCAGACGAAAGAGGATACAGACATCTGTTCGTAGGGAACAGACAACTAATCAGACGACTATTGGGAGACAACAGACAGCTGAACAGACATCCTTAACACAATCCCCTCAGCAACAGAAAAGGCAGCCATCCAAGAAGATGAGCAAAGGAAAGAGGGTATTGAACTCTGATGAAGCTATGACCAACGAACAACTCAGAGTAGCATTGGCTGCAGGAGTGTTCGAAAGCTCTAGGACAAGAGGTGCCAGATGAGACTGATCATAGCAACTTCTGATGAGGATGAAAATGTGCTTGCTCAAAGGAATGTAAAGAAAAAAGACATCCGGACAATGTCAACAGAGTTCCTGAGGAAGCATAGATTCTATTTGAGGAATACTGTAGTAAAATAACAGCAGAGTAGGGTGAAACAGCAAAAGATATGTTATACTCAGCCTTTAGAAGGACTCAAAGGAATGAAGGAGGAAATGATGACAATAACAATCAGACTACAGGAGGTGATGGTTTGGATGGGCAGACCTCAGGGGGAGAGACGTCAGCTGATCAGACTTCTACTCTTCCTCAAGGATCTGGGAGCAGACGAGAAGTACAACAGCAACAGACAACTGCGGATGAGCCAACAGATTTTGAAGCTCTCCAGGTTCTTAACCCAATGGAGGCTGACATCCAAGTACTCTTTACCCTTCCTGAAGAAGAACAGAGTCCAAAGAGTCAAGCCATAGAAGAATTTGATGTCAATTCACCGGATCTTCCTGATAATCTTTTTACAGCATACTATTGCTGTAGTAGACGAGTCACCTGTCCCAACAGACAGTATTTTTCAGACAGTTGAAAACAGACTTCAAGCTCATGAACAAAGAATCAAGAAGATGCTTGAGGAATCTGAAGCAAGAATGGGTCAACAAATCGCCACAGTCGCAGAAAAGATGTCTGATTTGGATTTCAGACTAAGGAAGACTTTTAGTGATCTGAACAAACAAATTAGTAATACAGTAAAAAGCACGAATAATCACTTGGAAGAACTGCAACAATGTCAGATGGCGCTGCTGAAGACATTTGAGCATGAAATAACTATTGGATCTAAAAGGGGGAAAGCTTTGCAAAGGATCATGATGAAATGAAATCTGATAATGTCTTCATCAAATTAGATATGGAAGTAATCAGTGACAACATGAAAGATTTGAAGGCTCTTCTTGGTATTTTGCGTTCTAAGACCGACAACATCCAAAGCAATTTGCTTCACATTGATCAGACGAATACAAACACGAGCATAGAAACGATGCAGATATTTCAACTACTGAAAGAGCGACTACCTACCTCTAGTTTCGGACCCAAACCATAAGATTCAAGCCTATTGATTTTGCCAAAAAAGGGGGAGAAATATAGGAGTAAAAGGGTTCCTGACTAGGATAGGTCTTTTATCTTGTTTTTATCTATTATCTTAATTATTGATGTCTGATAAATGTGCATGCCTGAAAATTAATATACGATATCTTTTTTACTGATAAAATGTCTGATCGTGCCAATTATAAAGTGTTCCAACAAATAAGGGGAGATTGACTTAGAACCTATGCTTATCCATAAAAAGTTTATGACAACATCAAATAGGGGGAGATTGAAGAGGTGAATCAGACTTAGGGGGAGATTGAAGAAGTGTATCAGACTTATGCTTTAATTACTTTGTGTGTCACCATTTATGATTTGATGTGTCAAAATACTTGTTCATGTTTTATGCATATTATTTAGTCTTAGACTGTATATCTCTAGTATTAGACATCTGATAGTCCTAGGAAGTGCTTGAGAGAGTCAAAATTCAGGTCGAGAAAGGACTTCGTGGAAGTGCCGAGTAAATCAAACAGGCTGAGATGACATCAGGGTATCAGAGTTTCATTGCTCAGGGAACAGAGTTCAAATGAAGATTGGGTAGTCTACTATATGTCTATATTCTTGAAAGTCTATTCTGTGCTTATGGTGTTTCAGAGTTCTGTGATATATGCTTAGCTATGAAGATCAGAGGACTACTACTGTTAATAACAGACTTCTGGGTTTAAGGGATTCAACAAACAGAGGCTAATAGACAGAGGCTAACAGACTCCGGCACTACATCAGACTGCGGCTTTTCAACAGATGGGTTTAACAAACGTCATCGAGGTCTGTTGAGAAGACAGATAAGAAACCAGAGTTTTGGAATGTCCGTACGACCTGTTTCACCTTTTCATGACATCCAGGAATTATAAAGGCAGATGTAGGATTCAGTTGGGATATAGAAATTCATTCATTCTTCGCGCACACGCTCTCTTTTTGTATATTCAAAATTCATTCATTCTCCCTACGACAAAGAGACTTGTATAATTGGAGATTTTCAGAAATCCATCATCATCCTCAATTGATTGGATTTCATCTTTGGAGATTTCTACATTCTCCATAGTTTTGTGAGTTTACAGATTCTTTCTTTCTTGATACGGTTCATTGAGTGATCCAGAAGACTCAGGTTGAGAGGTGAACCTGAAAACCCTTTGTAGATCAGTTGTGATCTTGATTTTATGAGGTAACAAGGTCTGTTGAGTGATTCAAGAAAACTCAGAGGTTGAAAGGTGAACCTTGAAACCTTTTGTAATCCATTTTGTGATAGTGAATTTTCTGTGCTGCCTTGTGGGTTTTTCTCCCTGAACTAGGGTTTCCCATGTTATATTTGGTGTTCATTTTTCTTTACCTACTGATTATATTTTTGTGTTCTTCATACAATCAACAAATCAATCAAGAAAAGTCATTTAGAACTACAACTATATTAATCCACTGTGTTTGATTCAAGTTTTTGTAATAGAATCAAAAAGAGAACATATAAGCCTATTCACCCCCCTCTAGGCTATACTGTTGTAATCGTTGTAGCATTTTCATAAAAGTTTCATCAAAATCAATTCCTTCTTCCTGTGATTAACCTTTTGCCACTACCCTGACTTTGTTTCTGATGACTGTTCCATTTTCATTAGTTTTATTTCTGAATACCCACATGCAGCCAACAACTGGATAATTTTCGAGTCTTGGCACTATATACTATATTTCCTTTCTTTGAAACTCGTTTAGTTCTTCCTCCATGGCACCAATCCAGTTTGGATCACTTAGAACTTCATTTATTGTCTTTGGCTCCATTTCTAATATGTAGCTTGCAGACAGACACTCTCTTGTTGTTGCTCTCCTAGTCTACACTGATGCATCCTTCTCTCCAATGATGTCATCTTATGTATGTGCCTTGATCCATCTTCTTTTATCTTGATCAGTGGTGATGTTCTCCAGTAGTTATTGCGTCATTGGCTATTCTGTCTGTAGGCTGCTCATCCTTCTCTGCAACATCAGTGTTCTTGTCTGCATCCTGTTCATCATCTATGCATGCACATTCTTCATCAAAGATATTAGTATTATGGTTAAAAGTTTCATATTCATCAAAAGAAACATGAACTGAATCTTCAACTGTTTGTGTTCTCTTATTATACACTGTGAAGGCTTTACTAGTTGTGGGATATCCTAGAAATGTTCCTTCATCTGTCTTAGGATCAAATGGTCCTAGATGATATTTATCATAGTTATGTGTATAGCATTTGCATCCAAAAGCATGAAAGTATTTGACACTTGGTGTCTTTCCTTTCCGTAATTTATAGGTGGTCTTCTTCTACAGCTTATGTATAAGACACCTATTTTGGACATACCATGTAGTGTTTACTGCTTCTGTCTAGAAGCCTTTTGGTAAATCAGCATCAACAAGCATTATTCTAGCAGCTTCTATTAGTGTCCTAGTTTTCCTTTCTGTTACACCATTTTGTTGAGGTGTTCTACGTGTTGAAAAGTTATGTTTAATGCCATGATCATTACAGTAAATATCTACTCCTGTTGGATCAAATTCAGTGCCATGATCACTCAGTAGCCTTCTCATTTTGAACTTGCCTTAGAAATCTAGTTATCTGGCTACAAGTTTCACTCTTTTTGTGCAAGAACATTACCAATGCATATCTTGAAAAGTCATCTATTATAACTAGGGTATACTTCTTTCTATTTAAACTTTCTACTTCTATTGGACCAAAAAGATCCATGTGCAATAGTTCGAGTATTCTAACTGATTTTGATGAATTTAGAGGCTTGAAACTTGCTCTAGTTTGCTTTCCTCTTGGCATGATTTACACGGCTTGTCCTTTTTGAATTTGATTTGGGGAAGTCCTCTTACCAAGTTTTCTGTGGACAGCTTAGCTATGGTTTTGAAGTTTAGATGTGCTAATCTTTTATACCATAGCCAGTTTGTATCTTCAGTACCTTTTGTATAAAAACATATAATTTGTGTTCACTGAGATGAATTGAAGTCTATTGCATAAATGTTTCCTTTTCTAGTTCCAACCAGCTTGACTTCTTTGGTTACTTTGTCTTTTACTTGACATGAATCATAAGTGAAAGAAACATCATAATTTTTGTCACAGCATTGACTTATGGGCAGCAGGTTATGTTCTAAACCTTTAACATAAGCTACATCTCTAAAGATTAAAGAACCTGTACCAAGGGTTCCATAACCTTTAGTTTTGCCTGCCTTGCCTCCTCCAAAGATGACTAGGGGTCCTTCTTCTTTTCGATAATCTTTCAGAATGCTTTTGTTCCCAGTCATATGTCTAGACCACCCACTATTCAAGTACCACGTTCTATCCTGTTGTTCCTGCAATAAAGGGTTGAACTCTTGTACATGGTACCCATAAGTATGGCTCCTTACTTGTTAGTTTTGGGCACCCACACTTGAATAACTTTCTTGTGTGGTATCCAACATTTGAAATACTTGTGACCAGGTTTTACCCACAGTTATAGCAATAGATCCTTGGTCTTATTGCTCTAGGTGGTCTGCTAGTATTTCTACACCGCTTCTGCTGCATTCTGCATGTGCAGATGGGCTTTAGATGTGGTTTTCTCCATGCAGTATTCGAAGTATTATCACACATTGAGTAATTTGGTGCATACTGAGGTCTGTATGGCCTCTTATTGGTTTCAATCTTATGATTTCAGGCCAAGCGTACATTTTGGTGTTTTACACCAGTTCGTACTGGTACTTTACTCGAGGATTTAATTCTTTGGGGTTGAGCAGTAGAGGCCTTACTCCTCTGCTCTCCTTGTTCAGTAGGGACTTTACCCTTCTGTAGGACTTCTGTAGAGGTCTCCTTTACCTCTTTCTGACTGGTTGTGATATTATCATTAACTATTGAGTGTGAAAAGTCATTCAACCAGTCCTTGTAGCCTAGTCCTGACCAATCATGTGAGGATTGACCCATGTTTAGCATTTTTTTCAATTTAAGAGTCTTTCCATGCCATTTGTCTACTTGAGCTTGTAGCTCAATGTTTCCCTTTGTGAGTGTTTCCACTACTTCATTGAGAAGCTTTACCTTCTCATTTGATTCTTTCAACTCATTTTGAGCTACTAACAGGTCATTTGACATATTGTCAATTTGTTCATATGCCAGTTTTTAATTTTCTTTGAGATTTGCAATCAATTCGAGATTGTCTTTATTATTCATTGAAAGGGCAATAAAGTTCTCAGAGGTTTCTTGAAGAGCCACTTTTAATTCCTCTAAAGAGGCATCTGAATTTGAGAGATCAAATACCTGTTGCTTTTCTTCATTCCTTGTCATGAGACAGAGTTGAACATTTAAGGTTGTTTTTTCATCATCTGAGTCTATCTCACTCCATGTCTTTTCAACATAGGCCTTGCCCTTTTCTTTCCTTCCAGAGCTTCCTTTTCCATATTCCTTTTTGTTCCTCTGTGCAGACGATTCCTGTGCAGATCGTCTGCATTGTGCAGCAAAGTGCCCTGGCTTTTTGCAGTTTTAGTAGACCTTCTTCTCTGCTTCTTCGACCTTGCTAGAGATGTTCTTCTTGAGATTTTTCTTCTTAAACAGCTTTCTGAACTTCTTGCCCGTCAGTGCAAGTTCTTCTTATATTGCCCGTTCACTTGATGACAAGGTGTCGCTGGTTTCCTCTTCTACCATGAACCTTAGAATTTTTTTCTTGAGCTTTAAAGGCCAGAGTTTTCTTCCTAGCCTTGTCAATTTGTCTTTTCTGCTCTACCTCCAGATTGCAGGTATGAGTACACCATATAGCTATGCGAAGGACATCTTTGCAAAATCCTTGGACTCCCTAATTGATGTAGTCTTCGTTCCCCATATCTCACCAAGTGATCTCATGAATTTCAAGTTGACTTCCTTGTTGTCAAAGGTCTTCCCTACAGTTCTGAGATTGTTGACGAGTACATTGAATCTCTCATAGAAGCTGGTCAGATTTTCCTCTGATCTCATTGAGACCCAATCGTACTGCTACATCAGGACATCCTTCTTGTTTTCTCTGATTTCATTTGTTCCTTCATTTCTGAGTAGTACAGCGTCCTACACTTCCTTTGCAATGGTTGTATGAACCACTGTCTCTAACATATCATGGTCAAGAGCTTTGAATATTTGATTTTTTGCCCTTCTATCCGCCCGCACAAAATCCCAGTCCTCTTTTGTCCAGAGGGATTTGGGTTTATCCACTTCACTGGATGTATCAACTGGATCTGGCATCTTTGACATGTATGGCCCATCTGTGATTACTTCATGCATTCTTTCATCTATTGAATTCAGATGTGTAAGCATTCTCAACTTCTAGTGATTGAATTTGTCAGATGAGCATGCTGGTGGCTCTCCACTATTGGGGCAATTGGGTAGCTTTGGAGGAGCCATGTTTCAATCTCGATTTTGACAAGGATTACAAGAGGCTCTCGGTACGCGTCCGAATTTCAGTATCGCCTTCTATCCTGCATCGGATGGCCAAACGGAGAGGACCACACAGACCTTAGAAGATATGTTGCATGCATGTGTTCTTGATTTCAAAGGCTCTTGGGATTATCATCTGCCTTTAGTCGAGTTTACCTACAACAACAGTTACCATTCCACCATCGATATGGCGCCATTTGAGGCATTATATGGCAGAAACTTAGGACACCGGTTCATAAGAATGGTATTCAAGATGTGGTCCAATTAGGACCAAAGATGGTACAAGAGTTGGCTGAGAAGATAAAACAGATTCAGAAACGGATGAAGGCTGCACATGACCATCAGAAGAGCTACGCTGATTTGAGGCGAAGGCGTATAGAGTTTGAGGTCGGGAATCACGTGTTCCTGAGTATCTCACCTATTAAAGGTGTAATGAGATTTGGAAAGAAAGGAAAACTCAGTTCATGATACATAGGACCTAGTAAGGTTCTAGAGGGAGTTGGAGAGGTAGCTTACGATTAGCACTTCCCGCCAACCTATCATCCATGCACAACGTGTTCAATGTCTCTATGCTTCGTAAGTATGTGCCCGACCCTAGCCATATTATACAGTACGATCCTATCATAATAGATGAGAACATGTCATATCAGGAGCAACCACAAAAGGAATTAAAGGATAAGACAATACCATTGGTTAAGGTTGCATGGGCAACTCATTTAAGCTCGGAGGCAACTTGGGAAGTTGAGGAGACAATGCAGAAGCAATATCGGCATCTATTTAAAGGTAATTTGTAAACCCTTTCAATCTCTGATTACGAGGATGAAACCTTTTATAGAGGGAAGAATGTAAGGATCCAAAAAATTTCGTAAAATTTAATTTCACGACGATTAACATGAATATTTAAGTTTATGTCAATTTCTACTTCACCTAAATTAAATTAATACTCACTAATTACCCACTAAATATCCACTAATTATCCACTTAAACTATTTTAAGTGATTTCGTTTTCTATATATACAAGCTCTCTTCTTCTGGAAAATCTCTTACAAACACAAAACAAAACACTCCTTACTATGCAAGATTAGAGTTAAGCAAGAGAAAAGAAAAAGGAGAAGCTTGAGGAGAAGAGGAAAAGTTCGGTGGTAAGACGAGTACAACGAGGATCTTTCACCGTTATTAAGAGAAGATGATCATTTTGATTAGAAACTTCATGAAAAATTATATACTCTTTAATAAATTTTGATATTAATATATGTTTAATTATCATATGTTCAGTTTCTAATAAAGTTAATAAATCGTGATTCGAAGTTATGAATCTTAAGATATAAATCAAAACGTGTGGATACGTCAACCTATTAAAAACTGGTTATAGGGATGACTTTGTGGCTTGATATGAAACTATATAGTAGGTTTTAAAGAAGAACCTTATATCAATGAAAAGATATGAAAGTCTAGTTTCCAGAACAGTTTATCAATAATTATTTGGAGTTGTATGTAGAGAGTTAAGAGCTAATTAGAGAAATAATATTAAACTGTCTGAACATGAAATACATATATATTTAAACTAATTAACTGCTATTATTGATAAGGTTTTATGATGGAAGATTTAATTCACTGAAAAGATTACAGAGTTTAGTTTATGTAGAATTTTACGGTATAATTTTTGAAGTTGTATACAAGAATTTATAGATTTAAATACATTGAAAGGTCATATTGGACAAAATCTATAACTTTTGACGTATTTAAATACAGTATAATCTATAACCCGTTCAAGAGGCCAGGAAGCTCATTCAAGAGGCCAGACCATTCGTTTAGGAGGCCGAAACGTTCGTTTCAGAGACCGGGATGCCCATTCTAGAGATCGAGACACCCATTCCAGAGGTCGGGATGCCATCTCAGAACCTTCTGGACTGAAAATGATCATTTTGGCCCCAAAATAACTCCAAACATTCACAAATAGCACTAATGATATTCAATTTAAAAATCATCGTCATAGACAATCAAAATAAATATCAAAGGATTGTACAAAACTCAACATCACCTCATAATATAAATATGACAATTTTTCACGAAGTATGAACAAATATGTTTAACTTCGTAACGCGAACAAATAAATGTATTAATATGTGAATCCTATCATGTTATAGGACCTGGAGACTCCGCTCGTTGAGACTTAAAGGGCAAGTTGAGCGTGTTTGTGCGGAATTTACAATAAGAAAGTAACGTTTATATTTATTGTGTGAGACGTATTGTTATACCGTGAGTATAATAATATGCATTGAAATCTTGGACATAGTCACTAAATACGACTGATGTAAAGTATTGACTGTAACTACTGTGTGCTAAATACTGAGTGCTGTAGAGTGTTGTTGCATGGTGCGCTACGTCTTGTTTACCGGTATAATAATGATGAGTGAGTAAAAGAAGTGTAAATCCATAATTAGTGAGATAACTTTGTAGTATAAAACACAAAGAGCGTTGTGTTTGTCGTTTGTGTTATACAGTGACTTAGTGGTGACATTCTTTCATCAACCCTGTGAGGTCATTTTGGTATAAGGAAAACTCACTGCAGGAGACCCTGGGCTCCGGTTTGGCTGATCCCCTTTCGTGGGTGTCCCTTTTGTTAAAGCTGAATAAAGCTTGATAAGTTGAAATTGAAAAAATCTTGCCAATGACACAATTATAACATTGAGGTTATCTATTGTCTGTCATCACTATGTTTTTTAGATGATAATTATGAATGCCGGATTGGTATAATAAGTTCCAGAGTGCTAGATCAAAGGACCTAAGTGGTCATTTCCCTTTTCTTTCCTTTTCTTATCATCTCCTCTCGTGTAACCCCTAGTAAGAGGCCCGACACGTTATTGAGCTCATATGGCTCACGGCTACTATTTTTTTGTGGTTTTCTCTTCTCTGTGTTTTCAGGAGATAGAGACTACAGGAGGTGTGATATAGGTTATGGTACTTATATGCATCTACTGTAATGTAATTATAGACAAAGTAAAATATGTAATAAATAAGGATTTTTCGCTGTATTAGTAACATCACTGGTTTATGTCTAAGTGGATTTTATTTATTTTTGTACCTAAATCGGTTAAGTGATTTTGCCTCGCTGGGGTGTTGGGACTCAGTGATAGTGACGTCATTTGTATTATTAAATATAAATATGATATAAAAAATCTAGGCGTTATATTAACTTTTGTTTTACCTTATTACCACATCAAAATGGTTGTTTTTAGTTCAAGTTGTGTAGAACGTTGATACTGCTACGTTTTATTGTGTTATGTGTAGATTTCGGCTTTTTTTGCTCATAATGATAATCAAATGATGATTAATGTTGGATGAATGTTTAGAGAGGCTTTAGGGATGATTTTCATGAAGATTAAGAAGTTTTTGAAGCATTGGGCCCATATATGAAGTGTTGGGGAAGAGAAAATGGCGTTAAGGATTTTAATAGAGCTTAAAATCAATAAGTGTTTTACCAGTTCCCAAGGTCACGCCCGTGAATAATTGAGATCACGCCCATGACATTCAGAACATTGTTCACGGCCATGAAGTGTGAAGTTTACCCCGGTGAAGTATAAAAGATTTTTCACTTTCGTGAAATTGACTGCCCATGAATTAATTCTTCCAACGAAAGTGTCAAAAAGTGATCCCTCTGTCTATCATTTTCATGCCTGTGACTAATTTCACGTCCGTGAATCTATCTTGACGAAAAAATATTTTTTGTTGCGGATTTTGTGGGTTTCAAACCTTGTTCATTTCCGTATATATATCACTTATAAAATCGTCAAAGGACGGTGTTAGATCAGTTTTAGGGTTCCAAAGCTCTTATTTATCTTTACTTTTAGTTTAGAATTTTAGATTACAATAACAATCTTTCGTTTTCTATTTATTAGTTATAAATTTTAATTTATCTTTCAAATTCGTCGATCAAGGTTTTGATCGTTCGTTGTTTCGCGATCAAGGACATTGGATTGTAGTGTTGGATTCGTTATTCAACTCTTTTGATGATGGGTTTGATCATTCTCTTCTTTTACTTTGATTGTGTTAACTCAATCATGATTGAGTAGTTGCGTTAGTAAGGATCATGTGAATGATTTCATGACCATGGGTTGTTTTAGTAATGCGAATGAAGAATATGTGGATTGTGAATGTTTCTAGTCTTGCTCTTATGTGTTTCATGATTATATCCAAGAAGGGGAAACTAGGGTTGGTTATGTTACATTAATGCAATGGTTGAACTCTTTTGATCATGTTATTAGCAACCAAGATTTGAATGGAATATTGAACTCTTTTGATGTTTACTCAAGGTAGGAGAAACCTCACAACTTCGGGTTAAATCTTGGGTAACTCTTCAGTGAGATATAAATGCCTAAAGGAAAGTTCAAGCTTAATTCAAGAAATAGATAAGTAGGATTAATTTGCAATCTTGTGAATTGCCTAGGATATCTTTTCTTGACAATGTCGTAATATGATGTGTGTGAAAACACACATTTTACGTTCTTAAACTTATGAATTGTATCAGTTTATAGTCTACTTAATCATTTCAGTTTAATTTTTATTTTCACAACTTGGTATTGTCGAAACTTTTGTTTTTATTGTAGAGTGACAATAGAAGAGGTGAATTAAGGATCAAGACGCTTGGAAGATGTTTTTAGAGCTCTGGAATACATAACATAGCAGATTGGAAGTGTTCGAACCGAAACTGGATGTATTGTTGATCATTTTGAGTGTATTATAACAAAACACGGCCAGGGGTGAAATTTACAAACAATTATGGCTATGTTCCTTTCTGCATCGCCCTCGACACATGGCCTGGCCTAGACCGTGTTATGCGTAACATCATATCAGAGAAAAAGAGATTGGATTACAGAGATGGGACAACGCTTTTCAAACCCTAGAAATCAGATCTACAACTTTTCGAGAAAGAGACGATTGATCTACGATCATTATGAACGCCAGAATTGGGTCGCGAATATCAGGATCTTCATCAAAACTCTATTCTCCTTTGGGTTTTGGATTTATTCTCAATTTTTCAAACTTTATCTTTGGATTTGTAATGGATTTTGATTGGTGTTTTAGTATTGAATTGTTTTCTATCATGATCGTACCGTATATCGATTGTATGACGATGGATTGATTTAGTTCTTTGGGATTTCTGAGATTGGATCTTCTTCTTCATAGTTTTTAACTGGTCTAGATTGATTGATCATGAATGAATTGATTCTATCTTAGTATTGATATGATATGATATAGTTTTTGATCAATATATACATAGAAATATCAATCATTGCAATTATCATTCTCTTTTTGATAATATAAAGTAGCAAACCATAAGTTATCTTATTATCTTCTATATAACCTAAAGCATTCATGTCGTCATTCATAAATATTAAATTATTCTCTTCTATTTAATATTTATGATAAATTAGATTATGATAAAATTCAACATTAATTGACTTAGGTATATTCTTATGTTGCTTAGATTAATTATTGTTAGGTGATAACTTATTCTCATCTAGTTATCATGGTTTAAGATATAACATATGATTAGGTTTTACCTAACTACAATATACATAAAAAAGGATCTAGGAAAAAAATTAACATCAATGAAGAAATCCCAATAATATATCATAATACATTGTCATACACTTTATTCCAATTGGTTAAAGTTAGTCCAATCTATTCACATTATCTTTGCAGTTTTTGGTTTTTAATGTTTCGTATAAAATCACATATCCCCCATTTCTTACCATATAAAACTACATTTTAAATGATTGACTCAAAATTAGTTTATTGTATACATTCATTTTGGGATCGACTCGACTTGCTACTACTACATTATAGTAAATATGCTACGTGTGGTGTAGTCTAAGATTATATTTGCACGCCTCGGACGAACGTGGCACAATAATTTTATTGAACTACATTAGAATATAAAGGAAATTGTATGCCTAGAGTTTCATAAAACTCTATTCACATAGAATTGTTCATAAGCTTATTCAAGCTTATTCATAATTAAATCCATTGGTTATGAATTCTCATATGTGATCATTGCTAAATTTTTAATTATCTTTAGTTTTAATGTATCCTCTTTTTTTAGTTCTTCAATCATCTTATTTTTCCCACATAAATGGAGTTTAATTGAAGTTAGAAATATACATATGTATTGGTTCTATTTTCCATTTTACCTCTCTCCATAGGAACGATCCCTAATTACCACTATTACGTTTTGAGGGGGTTAATTTGAAGTGTTTAACAACGCTCTTCAGACATTAAGACCATAGATGCACAATAAGTCACTTTATTGAACTTAGTGGGCTAGTTAAATGTAAAAGTTACTATCTCGTATCCCCCATTATTAGTGACATCTCTCCTTTTATCAATAATAGTCTAACTCAGCTGCGTAAGAGATTTGCACTATGCTAACTAGTACTTAACTTGGTTTATTATAACATTATTTATGTAATTCACATTATGTAAATATAAAAAAAAATTATAACTACACATATCTATGTTAAATTATATAGATAATCTAAAATATTTGAAAATTTTATATGGTGATGATGTTAAACTATTCAAATGGTTGTTATCTTTAAATGATGTCATAGTAATGAAATAAATATGTAACAATATTGAAAAAGCATGTATGAGATAATGAAAAGACATTATAAATTAAATACATTAAATATGAATTATAAATATTATGTCATTAATATAGGACCGACTAACCAAACCTACTATCAAAATAAACCAAAATTTCTTACCAAAAAAGATGGATGTATCTTTATATATTTAAATAGATATCACATCTTTTCTCCTTCAATTTCGAGCAGCTGTTGTTTTAAATTCTATGCTTTAGCTACTGTAAGTTTTACGTAATTGTATAACTATTGTCTGATTTATTTTGTTGGAGATACATTGTACAATGGTTGATTGTTTGGATTATTTCACATGGTGAATCAATATTGTTAGGTTGTGAAGAGTCATGGCAAATTATTTAATCATTATGGATTGGGTATATATTTAATGCATGATCAACGCAATTTGTTATCAAACTTGGGTACCAAGAAAGCATAAACTTAAAAAAGTTTTTAATTATCCCACTTTGATTTTAAGTTTTTTCTAATCATAAAAAATTTAAGTTTGATAACTTGTGATGATAACTTAAAGTGTAAATCAAAAAGAACACCATGAACTATTTATATTTAATTTATATTTATATTTATTTTTCATTTATGCTGTTTAAAATTTTTATTATTACTTTTACTTTTTCACACATATTTGATGCATATTGGATTTGGGGAAGATGGAGAGTCAATTTATATTAAATACATTTAACTCAGATTTTAATCATTAAAGGAAAGATCAACTAAATTTAGTGTCAAAGAAATCCAAACTTTGGTATAAAAAACGATGAATATAGCTTTATTATATCGATTAGATGCACTGTTGTAAAACACGACTTGTATCTTGAATTGAAGTTTTTAGTGTATATTTGGCTTTGACTCTAATACTGTAACCCTTCCTTAGCCTATTCCATTTTCGAATAGTAGTTTTCATCATCCTATTCCATTTTTGAATGGTTGTTGTGTTAGCTATTACATTATATATTTTATTGGAGATACATTATAGAAGAATTGATTGTTAAGATTATTTATCATGTTGAGTCAATATTATTAGGTTGTGAAGAATCATATGCAAATAAGTAAGCATTATGGGTTGGCAATGCATTAAATACATGACCAACGAAACTTGATATCAAACTTTGGTACCAAGAATGGCTAAGTTTGCTTGTGAAGGGTCATAGGCAAATAAGTAATCATTATGGGTTGGTTATGCAATAAATGCATAATCATCCAAACTTGATACCACACTTTGATACCACACTTTGATACCAATAATGACTAAATTAGCTATATATATATATATAAATAGATTATTGTACCACTTATCATTGTTTTTGTTATTGCTCATCCATCCCTAATGCCACTTGGTCAAGATTATCGTTGACCATCCACACCATGTCTACCAACTACCGCCCTTTTGCCTATCATTGATTGTCGTCGACCACCGCCCATGGCTGCCCGTCGCTAACCGTCGACTATCATCGCCCAATGTTTACCATCGCCACTAACAATTGTTATCACTTTTATATTTTTTTACCTTTATCTTAGTATTACCAAACATCATCATAACTTGGTAGGAAAGGATGCATAGTATCACTAATAATAAGAGTTTATCCTATCCTTGCTACCAGGTACGGTCTAAGTTGACAAAATCCTGTTATGGTGATTAAAGTATCCACATGAAAGTGTTGCGTGGATTGCAATTTATTGATCTTGTCAAAGGTGCATATGTTGAGCAAAAATCACAGGCTACAAAACAATTGTATCAAATGCTCGAAAAAATAAACTAAAGGACATTAGGATAAGGACAAGAAATGATCATTCTTGATCTACCAAGAAGTAAAATAGTATAAGTTCGAGAATATCTTTGAAGCAAAATCTTTAAAGCTAGCATGAGAGGCTCTAAGAAATTCTTGTCAAGGTGCAGACAACGGAAAAACGGTATCTCCTAGCTTTACATTCGTAGTTTGAAAACTTGAAGGTGAAAATATGAATTGAAGAATCAATTTTTGATTGCTTCACTTGTGTCTGAACGCTTAAAATAAGATAAAAACAAATAGAAAAACTCTTGGAAATGGTTTTAAATTAAGGAGATGATCTTGAAATTCTTAACATCTATATTCGATGATACTGTTGTGCCAATCGAAGAATCAAAGGATATTTAGACTATCTCCATGGATAAGCTACAAGAATTTTCGAATGTGCGTGAGCCATGATTGAATCGTAATCAAAATCAAGTAAGAGCTTGAAGAAAGCACTCCAAATTCAGTTGTATTTCAAAGACGAAAGATGAAGAGTTGGAGGACAAAGAGGGTAGGAAGTGAAAGTTTTAGAGATAATTGAAGTCCTAATGGATGACGTGAAAGATCATCTTATTAAAGAAGACATGAAGATCAAGAACATGAAACTAATCAGGAGCAATCGCATTTGAAAGAGGTGAAGGACCACGAGAATGAGGACATGATAGATATAACCAAAGAGATAGACTTCAGATATAACGTTTTCATTATGGTAGGCATGAGCTCTACATATGACTGTCGAACCCAGTTTGATTGGTATGTAGCATAGGAGCAATTTTGCAATAAAATATTAAGCAGATGATTCTACTACTACCATTGTGTGCAAGGTTCATGAAACCGCCCGAGAACCAGGGTACATGGTTTTGTACTTATAAGCAAGCAATCACATTTTCAATGTCAAAGAGAATTTCAATGAGATAGACGAGTTTGTTATTAGGGAGGTGACTCATTCATATCATTCGAAGATCCTTGTTTATGGAAAAGAGAGCATCCCAATCCTCACAAAAATAGAAGATAACAAGTATATCTATTACGAATTTAAACCGAGAAACCGATGCGTCGAATAGTACAACAAGAATACGATCAAGCACGAAACAGAACTGCAATGAAAACACGAGAGATTTAACTTGGAAAAAACCCTCAAGGGGAAGAAACACCTACAAAGAAAAAAATCACTACTCAATCGACAGATTACAAGTTGTTTCTCTCTTATAACTCCCCCAATCTCACCTTCTGTTTCGCTCAAAACTTAGTGGAATCTTTCTCTCATTCTTATCAAATTAACCTAATACATGGATGTATTTATAGACCCATAAATAAAAGGTGTAAACCCTAATTTTTGATTGGTCCACTTAAAAAATAAACTACAAAGAACTGGAGAAACAAAACAGGCGCATGGCCCGTGAGGTGAGCGCATGACCTTAGCTGCCATGCTAAGCAATTGTTTATCATCATCGCGCACGACCCGTATCAGGACCCGCGCCTTCGTTCTTAACGCAATCTCCTCTTTTTCTTCGCGTATCAGGACTACAAATTTTCACGAGTTCTTTTACGACAATTTCAACGATCTCCACCTTCTCGTAAAACGATCGAAAACTAGTTTGAACCTTTCGAAACACATAAGTCACCTAGATTAAGAAGTTAACTCGTACCTTATTTGGGCACGACCTTGCACCCCCGTTCCTTGTGGTGGGGGCCTCCACCACAAACTCTTCTTTTAGGATCATGCGGCCTCGAAGGTGAGATCTACCGCCTTCACTTCTTTCTTTGACACCCACCTATACCAACCAGATTCCTTAAAGATCTACCCTCAATTCTCTCTGTCATCCGCTAATCTTTGGCATCTGTACCAACTTTTGCTACTTGAGCCCTTCGTCGTCTGTACCACCTGTGCTCTACGGCTCTTGCGTAATCTAAACTACGAGACCTTGGGTCTATCAAATCTGATAGCCTCGTGGTGACTAATTGGATCTTCCTTATCTGTATCAGAACAATCAGAGACCATGTCAACTGAACCATCCCTTACCTTCTTGACGCTCCTACTTAGGCTTCTGTCTTTGCTCCTGTACGACTATACTTGAAGCTCTATCTCCACAACCATGTTCCCAATAAACCTAAACTGGTTGTCGAGGTTTTGAGCCTTCATCATGACCATGTCAACTTTACATACCTTCATCACTCTACCCTTTACAAACATCCTGCAACACTTGGAATGCAACTGACCAACTAAGATTAGCCTTTTCCTAACGCTAGGAAAAATCTAACACCTTCAAGATATGCATAATCCCATCAAATATCTTGTTCCTAACTGTGCCAATTCCAAGAACTTTGCATGTCGAACCATTACCAATCCGTATGGAACCTCCACCACTGGGCAAAAACTTGTGAAAAAGATCTCTACTCTGATAAATATGGAAAGAACATCTTGAATCAACAATCTAGTCAGAATCGATAGCATTTCCTATTGTAAAATCTTTCTAGGAGTTTGATGATTTTGAGACCATGTAGAGCTCTCAATCGTCGTCGTCTACTCCTTCTACAACACTCGTAGAATGCGATTTTCTTCCTCTGTTCTCATTCTCTGGACACTCTGTCATGTTTTGTCCGATCTTATGGCACTTGTAGCACCACCTAAGTCTTGTCTTTCGTCTTTCTCTTGGACTTGGACTTTACTACGAAGCCTTCTTCTTCATTGACAAGAATTTGGTTCAACTTGCTCGTATCAAGCACCCCAGAAGTCCCATCTTCAACCATCAAATTGTCTCTGCCGAAAAGTAAGGTAGTCTTGAGCGTAGAATAAGAACTTGAAAGCGACTTCAATAAGATCAATGTTTGATCTTCATCATCTACCTTCACTTCTAAACTCATCAACTGAGTTATCAACAAGTTGAACTCAGACAAGTGATTGTTCAAGCCCGTATCTTATTTCATCTTGAGATCGTATAAATCAATTTTCAATGATGATTTGACAACGACTTCGACATATAAATCTTCTCCAGTTTCTCCCACAACACTTTGGGAGAAGTCTCTATCAAAACCTTGTATTTCACCTTTGGCGTGAGACTCAAGCAATTGATAGCCGTCGTTTACTCCTTTATCTCCTCCTAATCTTCCGTCTTTTTATCAACGGGTTTCTCATCTTTAAGTGGCTTTGAAAGTTCCTGCTGGAATAAGATATCCTTAATCGTGCTCTGCCAGATAATGAAATTTATCTTCGTATCTAACGACTCGATCACGAACTTCATAGTATACACCAACTTTCCGTCTACGAAACTTGCCAACTCCGAAAAGTTTCAATCTTTATCCAAAAATTCGACCTTAATCCCAAACATCCAATCTTTCACCTTAAAGATGTAAACTTTCGTCTGTGTGATGCAACCTGGAGTTTTGATACCATTTGTTACGAATATGGATCGAGAGACCAATGCGTCGAATACCACAATCAAGAACACGATCAAGCACGAACAAGAACTCTAATGACAAGACACGAGATTTAATGTGGAAAAAATTTCAAGGGAAAGAAAAAAGCATAAAGAAACAAACCACTAATCAATCGACGGATTACAACTTGTTTGTCTCTTCTAACTCTCTCTATCTCACCTTGTGTTTCCCTCAAACCTTGAGGAATCTCTCTCTCATTCTTACCAAATAAACCCAAAACATGGGTGTATATATATATACCCATAAATAAAAGGGGTAAACAGTAAAATCTGATTGGTCAACTTAAAAAGATCTAGAGAAATAAAACAAGTGGACAACCTGCGCAGTGAATGCACGGCTTCAGCCGTCGTGTTCCGTAATTGCTGATCATCATCAGACATGCCCTGTGTTCGGCTGGGCACGGCCCGTGCCTTCGCTCCTAACGCCATCTCCTCTTTTCCATCGTGTCTCAAGACCACGAATCATCACGAGTTGTTTGACGATAACTTCAGCAATATCCCTAATGTCTCTTATACATTTGCTTTCAAAGGAATATTTAGAGTCTAGGATAATATTGGAAAGATGATACGTGATCTCGATGAAGAATTTCAAACTTATCACAAATAAAAGTGGATCTATAGTGAGGATAAAAATGTCCGAAAATAGACTATTGCTAGTGCATTTTTCTTTTTTCCCTCCGTGGAGCCCACGTCCTTTTTCTCCACAAAGTTAAGCAAAGAAGCATCAGGAACACGCGGGGAGTTTGTGGAGCAAAGACGCGAATAATCGGACAAAGGCGGCAAAGGAACGCGGTGAAGGAAGAAAAAAAGGCGTGTCCTCAATCCTCTATAAATAGGATGCAGGGACAACAAAATTTATACAACACATCAAACACAAAAAAAGCACCAGAAGAGTTAAAAAAAATACCCAGTTTGGGGTATTGAGGGATATCCTCTACGGGTATAATTTTATTTTGTTAGAGAAGAAAAATTAGTGAGAGTTATCCTGGTGATTCTAATCCCCTAACACAGTTTAGGGATGATATTTGTAATCCCTCTATAGTGGATATTTTGGTACCGCAACGGTCCCGTGGTTTTTATCCTTTTTTTTAGGGGTTTTTCACGTTAAATTTTGGTGTCGACTCTAGTTATTTTTGGGCTATTTATTTATCCCAATTTTATAGCCCAACGAGGGAAAAGTGCTGGGAAACTTCCGCTGCACCACACACCGACTTTTCCCAACAGACTGGTATCAGAGCTCTGGTTAATTTAACTAGAGGCAGATCAAATTATTGCGCAAATTAAAATGGAAGACGGGGCCAGCGTTGGTGGCATGATCCGACTGACCTTATCAAACTATTCGATGTGGAAGCCCAGAATGGAGGATATCCTTTATTGTAAGGATTTGTACGAGCCGATCGTAACCAAGAC